>UCOH01006618.1:0-59170 GCA_900474275.1 Synergus japonicus
TATATATATATATATATATATATATATATACTTTATATATGTACTTTCTTACAACAATTTACTTCTTGTAAAAATTCCATGAAGTTTCTGGGAATTTTAACGATTTTCACGAATTTTCGGAATTTTAAGCAATTGCAAATAGATTTTCGTGAGATTTTAAGAGATTTAAAAAGGTTTTAGGGATTTTACGAGATTTTTATGCCTTACAAAATATTTTATGGGATTTAAAGAACTTCAAAACTAGTAAGGGAATCTTGACGTGGAATTTCAAAATTTTAAAAGGTTTTTGAGAATTTTAAGGGATTTTATAAGATGTCTAATATTTTTATAAGGATTTCAGAGGCTGCTCATTTTTTAAAGGCTTGCAAGAAATTTGAATAGATTTGATAAATTTCTAATAATTTAAAAAAATTTCAAGAGATTTTTCTAATTTAAAAAAATTTTGTAAAATTGTTAATGATTTTTTGGAATTTGACGAGATGTCTTTAGGGAATTTCAAGAATTTAAATTCCTAAAATTTTAGGGAAACTGCTAAAATTTCTCTGGAAATTCACGAACTTAAATTTCGTGGAATTTTAAGAGATTTCTAGATATTTTTAGAGATTTTCATGAATTTTAACATGTATTTCAAAAGATTTATGATTTTGAAAATTTTTGTGGAATTTTAAGGGATTTAATAGAATTTGATGAGATTTCTAATACTTTAAATGGATTTTAAATAATATAAAAGGAATTTGAATTTTTATCATAGAATTTTAAAGAATTTCAAGAGATTTCCACGAATTTTAAGCGATTTCAAAGATTTTCGTGAAATTTTAAGAGATTTAAAAATTATTAAGAGATAATTATTAAAATTATTAAACTGTTAATTATGAAATAATTGAGAGAATTAAAAATGGGATTTTAAATCTTGTAGAATTTCGAAAGGTTTCTCATATTTTAAAAGATCTGAAGAGATTTTGCTGATTTAAAAAAATATTTTATGGAATTTTTTAGGATTTCATTGAATATTAGAATTTTAAACAATTTCAGGAAGTTTCTGGAAATTTTAAGAGGTCTTCTCAACTTTGATCAGATTTTTATCGGACCAGGGAATTTTCTTGAGGGATCTTAAAATATTTTTATCATTTTTAAAAAATTTTGTAGAATTCACAAGGATTTTCGAAGGTTTTCGTAAAATTTTAAGGGTTTTCAAGAGGTTTTTCTAATTTTGAAAAGATTTTGTAAAATTTTTAAAGATTTCATGGAATTTTCTGCCAGTTGCTAGGAATTTTGAGAGATCTTCACGAATTTTAACGTGGATTTCAAGAGATTAATGATTTTAACGGTTTTTGTGAATTTTTAAGGATTTCAAGAGGTTTCTAGGAATTTTAAGATGTTTTAACAAATTTTAAAGAATTTCGAAGGTTTTCGTAAAATTTTAAGGGATGCGCGGCGATTGTTTTCTTTTTTTTTCCTACAACTTCAAAAGTCATTCAAAAGCCATAATCACAGGTTTGTAAAGATTTGCGAAAATTGGTATGCGAGATTTTCAAGACATTTCGTGACACCACTTTTTTAAGATAGAATAAAGTATTATGAAATTGTATTCGTATTAAAATTGTATTAGTGAAAAAAATACAGCATCAGAAATTTTGCAGTATCTCTGATGATTAGTTATTTTCTCACCTCTGCAGGGAATATTGGGATAATAATAAAGAATTAGCAACTTTTTTCGCATATATTCCCGGAAACAAAATCATTCGTAAATATAGACGATCAATAATTATCTTAATAAATATTTTTCCAAGAACTTAGTCTCCTTTAGATTTTATACATGGCTATCGATGATGTTTATAGATAAAATAATCAGTAAAAAACATACGAATATGCAAGTCTACACTTCCGGAGAATTGGCAGATTGTAATAGAAAGTAAAAGCATTAAAGTTGCGCATACTTTGCGTAATTTGCGTAAATTTCTGAGTAACAGATTTTTATTTTTAATATACATATATATATTATCCATATATACATATATTATACATATATACTATATCCACAGATGGATATTAAACTTTATCTTCAACACGCAGTTTAATCTGCTCTTATTTCTTATTTATTATATTTTTCTTCCGTATGCGTGCACAAAACGCATTAAAGTCATTTATGATGTCCATAACATATCGCACCAGATCAAGGTTTCTTGGATTTAAAAATAATGAATCTTGCACTAAAGGTGTTGAAGGAATCGATTCTTATCGTGAAAATTCACGTCTAGAATGCTTATAGAGAGAAAGTAAAAAATCAGGAAGTTATAATATGATAAATTGCATTCTAAAGAAGGGCTGTGAAATTCGATTTCACCATCCTTAAATAGCCAATCCTGGGGAATTTTTTGAAATTCCTTAAAATTGCAGACTCGCTTCAGGTGTTAAATGAGCCGCAACGTGCAATTGTTGAAAGTTGTTATTAAATTTTAATGTACTTGTTATATTCAATGTTAATGTGGTATTCTGACAAATAATGTTTTATTTACAAATGACAAGCAAAGAAATAAACCTTGAAAGAGATTTCTGGAATAATTATTATCCGCGACACTGCATTTCATGCAGTTTTCAGTTCGCTGGCTCGGAATAGTTGTAATTGTTTATTATTATAAGTTTAAACGGTCGAAGAGAATTCCTTTCACCGTCACGGACTCGATCGATAGAATCGTGCTCAACTATCGCAATAATGACCCCTTTATGTATTTGTAATTTCACTGCAGCTTTTGTCACTCAGTTAAGTAAAGAATATATTAAAGTAAAGGATAAATTCAAGAAATATATTAAAGAATATAGTAAAGAATATATTCGATATAAAAGATTTACATTTTAAAGTAACAATAATTTTTTCTTAGTCGCTTAGATTTTCTTTTATTATTGTGACACTTTTCATTCCTTATGGTCATTCAGGAAAAAAACGATTTCAACAAAATGCTTTGTTAATTAAACACGATCTACTTAATGCTTTGAATTTCCAACCGCAATTCTCCTTAATTAAGATACGCTAGATACTTTTCTTTGTGAATGATTCATTTTATTTGCTTTTATACTGTATCTCTCTAGAATACGAATTACAAATGGAAATTTGATCAAAATCATATATTTTTTTTGTTTTTATAAATATTTGGAAGAATAAAAATGTGGCTTTTTCATGCAGTTATTGAAAATGTCAATTTTACTACTTTCTCTATTACGGCACGCATCAAATGCTGGAAAAACCGCAAAACGCGCGGATATCAAAACCCCAAATTCATCACACAATTGCTAAATTAGAATTTTATAATTATCCATTTATTATTGAATGTTTCCATTGTCATTGAATATAATTTAGTAATCATTTGTTTTCAATTTTTCTTCATTCCTGTACAATTTTCTTTTTATTGAATTAAAACCAGGCAAATTACGACTTAGAGGGGAAATATAATCAAAAACCTCGACTTTAATCATCCATTAATGAGAAAAAAATCATTAATTCAGAAAAAATGGTCATTATCAATTAATGAATCTCATCATCAAAAATTCAGTCATGGCATCTGAATTTTTAATGATAATCATAATTTTTAATGCATAATAATAATTTTTAATTCATAATAATGATAATGAATGCATAATAATAATTGCAGGTCTTTCAACTTTCAACATTTGGTTTTAAATCGAGATTCTATTCTAAATATCGGTAGTGATTTTCGACAATCGATACTTGCCGAATTGTAAATTCCGCGTGAATTGAATTAGAATTTTGAATTTGGTTTCGTTAATAATCATTTTGTCACGAGTCTAAACTCGAAATAATTTTCGAGTTGAGAAATCTAGGAATTTTATGGGAATTTTATGAAATTTTTAAAGATTTCATGGGAGATAATGAGATTTTAAATGTTATCGTATAATTTTCAGGAATTTCAAGAAGTTTCTGGGAATTTTTCACGACTTTGATCAGATTTCATCGGACTTCAAGGTACTTTTATGACTTAAAATTTTCGAAGGTTTTCATCAAATTTTGAGGGTTTTCAAAAAATATTTCTAATTTATAAAAGATTTTATAATATTTTAAAGGAATTTATGGAATTTGATATGAAATCTTTAATGATTTTAAGAGATTTTAAGAGTTGAGAAATTTCCAGAGGTTGCTAGAAATTTTTAGAGATTTTCACTAATTTTAACATGGATTTGAAGAGATTAATAATTTTGAAGGTTTCTAAGTGCATTTTTAACGATTTTAAAGTGATTGTTACGAAATTCAAAATATTTTTAGGATATTAAAACGATTTTGTAGAATTGTATGGGATTTTAGGATATTTCGTGTAATTTTATGGGATTTTAAAATCTTTGTAAGAGTTTTATGAGGTTTTAAGGAATTTAAAATATTATCCTGAAATTTTAAGGAATTTTATGAGATTTCTAATAATTTTAAGTGATTTCGAGGGATTTTTATGATATTTAGATAATTTTGTGAGCATTTTAAAGAATTTCATGGAATTTGAAGTTATTTCTAATACTTTTAATATATGTCAAAGGATATAAAAGGGATTTGAATTGTTATCATTAAATTTAAAAGAATCTTAAGAAGTTTCTGAAAATTTTAAGTGATTTTCATGAATTTTAAGCAATCTGACATTTTTTTCAAAGATTTCTTGGAATTTTTAGAGTTTTTCACGAAGTTTAATATAGATTTTAAGACATGAGAGAAATAAAATATAATAAATTATATAATATTGAAAAAGAACGTAAATGCGCGCGCGGAGCGCGCATTCGTTCTTGTGCTATAAATACAGGTGAAATTTAGCGTATGTAGAAATTCTATAGGGGAAATTCCATCAAAGTTTGACGAACTTGAATTTTTATAAATTTTTCTGGATAAATGCCAAAAGCTTTTGTTTATTGAGAAGCAACTTCTGCATTTAAACGACTACTTGCAAGAACCAGCCATTGGCATGCGGAATAATATAGGATCGCCTTGAAAGTTAAATAGAAAATCCGAATTGCGTACACGCTGCAAAGTTGATCTGACAAATGTGACTGTTTTTTTTTCTTTTTTCCTATAAAACACATTAGTATATAGTATTTTTTATTCCAAATATTTGCTGCTAATCATATACATATATTGAAATACTGTTTTTTGTGCAGAACTAAGAAAAGAATGTCAATACATAATATAATGTCTAAAGATCAAGGCACTCCAAAAGAAAGAGCGAAAGAAGTTCAATTATATAAATTATATAATGTTCTCACTTTCCATCAGCAATTCCAATGACCCAATTTTATACATATATATTACATTCCCATTTTTAAATATAATTCTCCTACAGGTGAGGAACTGCATAATTAATCACGGTTTTCTTATGGAGATTTTTCAAAAATTGAATATATATATATATAATATAAAAATGAATGCTATATACATTCACATAAAAAAATAGTTAATTCTTGTATCCACATTATATGACGTCTGTATAGTCGTTGATACGCGACCAGAAAGACAAGTAATTCATTTCATCGCCCATCGAAACCGTTGAAAACGAAGGTTGAATTTCTCAATGCTGAAGTTCAACTTTGCTAGGGAGCTTCTGTAAACTCAGATGTTGATGGTGTAATAGCGTATTAATTATGCGTAGCAAGTCTCGCGCCAACGTCAGACCTTAAGAATTCCTTTGACTAAATTTTACCACTCCAATCATGTATCAGAAATCCTGAACGTTTAAATGAACGAAATATCTTTTTTCACAATTATATGTTTCCCAATGCAATAAATAAATCAATTTATATATACAAGAACGAACGCGTGCTCCGCGCGCGCATTTATCTTCTTTTTAAATATTATATAGTTTATTATATTTTATATAATCTCTAATCTCTTAAAATCTATGTTAAACTTCGTGAAAATCTTTAAAAATTCCAAGAAACCTTTGACAACTTGTGAAATCGCTTAAAATTCGTGAACATCTCTTAAAATTTTCAGAAACTTTTTGAGATTCTTTTAAATTCAACAATAACAATTCAAATGTCTTTTATATCCTTTAAAATCTATTAAAAATATTAGAAACATCTTTAAATTCCATGAAATCCTTTAAAATTCTCACAGAATCATTAAATATCAGAAAAATCTCTTGAAATCACTTGAAATTATTAGAAATCTTATAAAATCCCTTAAAATTTCAGATTAATATTTCAAATTCTTTAAAACCTCATAAAACTCTTACAAAGCTATTAAAACCCCTAAAATTTCACGAAATATCCTAAAATTCCATACAACTCCACAAAATCGTTTTAACATTCTTAAAATCTCTTGAATTTCGTAAAAGTCACTTAAAAATCGTTAAAAATGCACATAAAAACCTTGAAAATCATTAATCTCTTGAAATCCATGATAAAATTAGTGAAAAATTAGTTAAAGTCTCTTAAAATCATTCAAGATTTCATCAAATTCCATGAAATCCTTAAAAATATTACGAAATCTTTTATAAATTAGAAATATTTTTGAAAATCCTAAAAATCTTGTGAAGTTCCTGAATAAAATTCCCTATACAGTTTTAAATTCCTTATTTAAATCCCACAAAATACATATTTTGAAAGTCATAAAAGTACCTTCAAGTCCGATTGAAATCTGATCAAAGTCGTGAAAAATTCTAAAAATTCCTAGAAACTTCTTGAAATTCTTTAAAATTCTACCATAACATTTAAAATCCCATTATCTCCTATGAAATCTTTAAAAATTCCATAAAATTCCCTTAAAATTCCTAGATTTTCAATATACCTATTTTGAGTTTAGACTCGTGACACAATGATTATTAACGAAACCAAATTCAAAATTTCAAATTCAATTCACGCAGAATTTACGATGCGGCAAATATCGATTGTCGAAAATCACTATCGATATTTACACGACGAATCAGGAGTGCGGAATAGGCGTTACGATATTTCGACTTCGACTCAATCATCTTTTTAGAATAGATTACACTATGTCTAATTTACAATCAATCAATTTTTTTCCTCTTTCTTCCAGTGAGAATAGTTTTTGATGACCTAGAAATACAAAAAAATCCTAAATTTTTTAATTACGGTGGAAAACCATCCCTAGTGATGAAAAACTCTCCAAAAATAACTAAATCGACTCAAAACCCATTAAAACACATCGGATTTCATTGGGTTTATTGTTTTTATTGATTTATTTTATTTTATATTATTTTATTTTATTGAGTAAAACGAGGAAATGGAATAATTTTGTAATTTTGATATTAGAACTTGGACCCAACACGAAAAAATTGAGATCCAATTTCCAAACAAAGCGAGATTTTTCTGTGAATGTGTAGGAAAATAAATAATAGTAAAAAAGTGAACCTAGTTCATTCACCGAAAGTCGTAACAATTATGCCACATGATTTTAATCGTGATAAATTCCCTCCGGTTTAGAGTGTTACGTTTCGCGCTTATAACGGCATTTTCAGTAATTTTCCCATTCCCAGTGGAGGATAATCTATCCTCTCACGCAAACCGATGGTATCACTGATGTTGACAATGAGAAAGAACTTTCATGAGACTTGAGAACATGCAGTCTTTTAGTGTTTATCTTGTCTGGGCAGAGACTTTCTAAAATCCAGACAAAACCTGCCTAAATAGGTACAAAATTGGTTTATATAAGTGTATGGTATAAAAGTCACTGAACGATCAAACCATTTTTTAGAAAAAAGTTGAAATATTCGAGGATAACATTTAAAATTCTTTATATAACTTAAAGGCCATTAAAATTATAAGAATTCTTGTCAAATTCAAAATCCTTTACATAAAATCTCTTAAAAATCATTAAAATCTCTTGAAATCTGTTAAAATTCCTAGAAACTTCTTCAAATTCCTTAATATTCTAGGATATAATATTTAAAATCCTTTATATCCTTTAAAATCCATTAAAATTATAAGAATTCTTATCAAATTCCATAAAATCTTTTAAAAATCATAAAAAATCCCCTATAAAGTCTATGAAATCTTTTAAAGACCCTAAAAATTAATAAAATATCTTGAAATCTGTTAAAATTACTATAAACTTCTTCAAATTCCTTAATATTCTAGGATAACATTTAAAATACTTTATATCCTTTAAGATCCATTAAAATTATAAGAATTCTTATCAAACTCCATAAAATCTTTTAAAAATCATAAAAATCACTTGAAATCTCTTTAAATACCTTAAAATTCCTAGAAACTTCTTCAAATTCCTTAATATTCCAGGATAACATTTAAAATCCTTTACCATAAAATAATCTTTTAAAAATCGTTAAAAAATACCTTAAAGTTCCTAGCAACTCTTGCAATTCTTAAAAATCACTTAAAATTCTATGAAATCTTTTAAAGAGTCTAAAAATCTGTTGGATTTCGTAAAAATCACTTGAAAATCGTAGAAATCTCTTGAAATCTGTTAAAATTCGTGAAAATCTCTTAAAATTCTTAAAAAGGTCTTCAAATTCCTTAATATTCTAGGATAACTTTTAAAATCCTTTATGTCCTTTAAAATTATAATAATTCTTATCAAAATCCCTTGAAATGTATTAAAATATCTTAAAATTCTTAGAAACTCTTAAAATTCTTAAAATTCATAGAATTCAGATGGGATTTTTAGAAAAAAGTTGAAAGAAAATCGAAAATATTTTCCTAAAACTAGGCCATTTATTATCTTTTCTGGTTTTAATTCGATTGAAGTTTCAGACTTCTAGTCTAACGAAAATTTTTGTGTATTTCATTTTTTTACATTTATTGTATTAAGAATTTAAAAAAATTCCCTAAATCATTTTATTTTGTCCGGGTTTGTTATTATTCCAATAAATGGAAAAAAATCCCATAGGCATCGCCGAGTAAATTTTTGCTAGTATTTAAATATTTTAAAGCAATCGAAGTTTGTGAAGTTGATTTTCTACTCTTGCGGAAGAAATGCTGGCATCTTACATAAAATGACTTGTGACACTGGTATTTGAAGTAAAATCTGCAGTGCTGGAATACTTTCGTGTCAAGTCTTAAAACTGGAATTCAAGATTATCTATTTATCTACAATTTTCACTTTTATTTCATATATGAATATTTATTCAATAAATTTAATTTAATTCAATCTAGATCCATTTGTATGTCAACTATAAATTACTTTCATATATAAAAACATAAAAAAAAAAAACCTATGCAAAACTACATAAAAATGAATAATATAAAAATTTTCTCATTCTATCAGAGCATAGTTACAAAGAAAATGATTACAAAACTGATATTGTATTTTCGACCTCGATTTTCGTAAGACTCAGTCAAAAATCGTTGCAAATCGTGACACACATAAACGCACCTGTCAATATTGTATGGCATAGTGATTTCGTAATCTAAAGGAATTCATATAACCCGTCGCCTTGCTTGGTTGGAAGGGAGAGATCTAATGCACGATATAATGCAATTTGCATCAGTTAATATCCGATAATAATTAATAATAATTAATAATCATGATAATATCCAATACAAGCATACCAAATCAAATCTAACATAAAAAACAATCCTTATTATGCATTGTACAGATTATATTCATTATTATTGTAAAATTAGTATAAGCTTGTTTAAAAAATTCCATTTATCTTCAAAATAAATAAATAATCAAAGTAATTTACGCATTGCATGGCAATTAACGAAAAAACGACAAAATTAAGCAAAAAATATGCTTTCCTTGAAAATCTCGGATCTACTTTTATGAAAGCCGAGTTGAGTAGTTCGCCTTGTATTATAGACACGTCGACCTCTTGATTGAAGAAAAACAAGAAAGATTTTTGGTAAAAAAAAAACTCATAATTAATGCGTTAATTTTTCAGTTGAAGATTTTTCTCTTTTTTTTCTCTATGTTTTTTTCTTTACATGTTATATATGTTTTTCTTTAAATTTCCATTACAAATTTTGAAAATGAACATCCAGTCAGATAATTAATATAGGATTTAAATTAAAGTATCAACTTTAATTTAACAAAATTGATCAATTAAAAAAACACAATTTGTGCAAAGAAAATATTTAAGAAGCTGACATAATAGTCTAATCAAGTTAATAATTTAATATCCGTGATATAATGCTTTAGAAGCGGAAATTAATGATCCTCAAAATCCAGCAATGATGTCAAATACGTCATGATGAAGATAATAGTAAACACCTATGTATCCAACTTTATTCAATCTGTGTCGTCCTTGACCTTATATATATTACTGAATGTTCATTTCATAAATACGCTTCGTCAGCTGATTCCCAGGAAGTAAGCAAAGGTTGATTTAAAATGTTCAAGTTACATCATTGAGTTTTACGTCATGCCTTCTATATATCGATCAACTACTCTTCTTTTGGCGCGAAACGTCTTCAAAATAACGAAACTGATCTCATGACAAATCTGACAAACACTAATGAGGTAAACGAGATTATAATTATTATGTAGTTCGATTTAAATTAAATATGAGAGTGAAAGCAAGCTAAAGTATGTCAGAGTTCGAATTTGAATTCAGAGCAAAAAGTGTTCTGATTACATATGAGACTTCTGTTGATTATGTGGAGTCCTATATGAGATATAAAATAATAATGTTATTACAAGAGCCACGTCTGCAAGAGCGTCATGTTACACGTAATGAAGAAGTATTGAAAGATTGCCATGCATGTAATTAAAGCTCTCAGAACAGAAATTAGTATCAATTCCCTTGTCAGTGTCACTAAGGCATTTATCGGGTATATGCCTCGATCTTTAACTAAAACTCGAATTAACTAACATTAAAATTAACTCAAATTAAAATTAACTCAAATTCAAAATCCTTTACATAAAATCTTTTAAACATCAATAAAATCTCTTGAAATCTCTAAAAATACTTTAAAATTCTATGAAATCTTTTAAAGATCTTAAATATCATTAAAACCTCTTGAAATCTGTTTAAATTCCTTAATATTCTAGGATAACATTTATAATCATTTACCATAAAATAATCTTTTAAAAATCGTAAAAAATATCTTGAAATCTCTTAAAATACCTAAAATTTTCTACAAACTCTCTTGAAATTCTTAAAAATCACTTGAAATTCTATGAAATATTTTAAAGATCCTAAAATTCTTTTGGATTTCTTAAAAATCACTTGAAAATCGTCAAAATCTCTTGAAATCTGTTTAAATTCGTAAAAATCTCTTAAAATTCCTAGAAACTTTTTCAAATTCCTTAATATTCTAGGATAACATTTCTAATTATTTGAATCCTTTAAAATCCATTAAAATTATAAGAATTCTTATCAAATTCCATAAAATCCTTTACATAAAAAATAAAATCTTTTAAAAATCATAAAAATCCATTGAAATCTCTTTAATACCTTAAAATTCCTAGAAACTCTTGAAATTCTTAAAAATCATTTAAAATTCTATGAAATCTTTTAAAGATCCTAAAAATCTGTTGGATTTTGTGAAAATCACTTGAAAATCGTCAAAATCTCTAAAAATCATTTACAATCCTTTATATCGTTTAAAATCCATTCAAATTACAAGAATTCTTATTAAATTCAAAATCACTTACATAAAATCTTCTAAAAATCATAAAAATCCTTTTAAATCTCTTAAAATACCTTAAATTTCCTAGAAACACTCGAAATTCTATGAAATATTTTGAAGATCCTAAAATTCTTTTGGATTTCGTAAAAATCATTAAAATCTCTTGAAATCTGTTTAAATTCCTTAATATTCTAGGATAACATTTATAATTCTTTATATCCTTTAAAATCCATTAAAATTTATAAGAATTCTTATCAAATTCAAAATATTTTACATAAAATCTGTTAAAAATCGTAAAAAATACCTTGAAATCTCTTAAAATACCTTAAAATTCCTAGAAACTCTTGAAATTCTTAAAAATCTCTTTAAATTCCGAGAAACTTCTTCAAATTCCTTAATATTCTAGGATAACATTTAAAATCCTTTATATCCATTAAAATTATAAGAATTCTTTTAAAAATCCCTTGAAATCTTTTAAAATATCTTAAAATACCTAGAAACTCTTGAAATTTTTAAAAATCATTTGAAAATCGTCAAAATCTCTTAAAATTCATAGAATTTAGATGGGATTTTTAGAAAAAAGTTGAAGGAAAATCTAAGCTATTTTCGTGTTACACGTAATGAAGAAGTATTGAAACATTGCCATGCGTGTAATTAAAACTCTCAGAACAGAAATTAACATCAATTCCCTTGTCAGTGTCACTAAGAAATTTATCGGGTATATGCCTCGATCTTTAACTAAAATTCAAATAAACTAACATTAAAATTAACTAAAATTCAAATTAACTAAAATTCTTGCCTGTAAATTCATGACAATGTATATGATATCATAATTTGCGATTTAACTCTTTTTATCTATGAATATTGAATAGTGAATTCAATTTTCAGTTATAATTTCTATATATTTTACTCAAGTGGAATTAAACATTAAGGAACAAATAATATATTTGTCTCATTAGGCAATAAATAATATTTGTCATGCTTAAATGAAGCGTCCACTTAGAAAGGCAGCTGGCATTTTCTAACAGTGAAATCTCTTTCATCTTTCAAGAGAAAAAGAATTTCTCAACTAGTTTTTTTTTATCTCAGAAACGTGACTTTTTTTATGTATATTCAGTTTTTACATAAATCGATGTTTTGAAACATAAAAAGTACTTATATTCCTTTTGTCTTTTGTCTACTTTTTAAAATCTTGAATTTGCTGTTCTGAATATATTATGTCCCTTCATTTAGAAAGTAATGATTAAAAGATAAAAGATTTGCAAATTCGTGAATAAGAAGATAAATTATTAATTAAAATAGCTAAAAGTGAAATAATAATAATAATAATAATCGTTGAAATTGATCTCTCTGTTTTCTTCTCTCCAACTCTCTTTAAAAGTCAGTGAAACTCTTTATTAGCGACCCGTGAACTCGGCACGTGTCTCTACTTTAAAAGTCTCATCTTCTCTCAATACAAAAAAGAAATTTTCGATGACCGTGAAAAATGCAAAATAGTGTCCTTCATTTAGGATGAATTTAGGCGAAGGTCAGTTAAAACTTTAAAAAAATAATCCTATTTTAGAGAATATAAAATGAAATTTTATGAAAATAAAAGGAATTTCACGAAATTTCACGAAATTTTGAAAGGTAGTAAATTAATTTTAAGGAATTTTATATAAAACTTATGGAGATTTCTAAAATTAGATAAAGAATTACTAGATTTTTTATTTCAAGAATTAAAAAATTCTCAATTATATTTTTTTTCTCTTTCACATTTAAAATCCCCGGAAATCATTAGAAATCTCATCTTTCATGAAATGTTTAAAAATTCTAGAAAATTTATTAATCATCAGCATATAATCTCTTAATATCCCTTCAAATTATTTTATATCTGATAAAATTCCATGAAATCCTTGAAAACTCCGCAAAATCTTTTGAAATCAATAAAATTCCGTTGAAATTTTATACTCGTTTAAATTTCATAAAATAATTTAAAAGTCATAAAAATCTCTTGAAATCTGTTAAAATTCGTGAAAATCTCTTAAAATTCCTAGAAACTCTTGAAATTAAAAAAATTACTTAAAATTCTCTGAAATCTTTTGAAGATCCTAAAAATCTTTTGAATTTCGTAAAAATTACTTGAAAATCGTGAAAATCTCTTGAAATCTGTTTAAATTCGTAAAAATCTCTTAAAATTCCTAGAAACTTTTTCAAATTCCTTAAGATTCTAGCATAATATTTAAAATCCTTTATATCCTTTAAAATTCATTAAAATTATAAGAATTTCTATCAAATTCCCTAAAATCTTTTAAAAATTCTAAAAATCCCTTGAAATCTCTCAAAATAGCTTAAAATTCTATGAAATCTTTTGAAGATCCTAAAAATCTTTTGAATTTCGTAAAAATCAGTACAATCATCTTTTAAAAATCGTAAAAATACCTTGAAATCTCTTAAAATATCTTAAAATTCCTAGAAACTCTTGAAATTCTTTAAAATCATTTAAAATTCTATGAAATATTTTAAAGATATCCTAAAATCTTTTGGATCTCGTAAAAATCACTTGAAAATCGCCAAAATCTCTTAAAATTTATTGAATTTAGATGGGCCTTTGCACCTGCTGTGTGAATCATCTTCAATCTAGAATTGATTTGAAGGTATATGTCTAGTTGAGAAATGTTTCTATGCATTACATGTACAATTGTACAAGCAGCAGTCTCACTTAAAGTGTGACTGGGTTAGAGTGGAAGGAATGCAGCAATCGCTCGGCCTGTTCTTAAAGTATGTGCGTGCAAATAACAAACGCATAAAGTGCACGTATTAGTTATATACATATATGTATAAGATATATATATATACTATGTAATAAGAGGTACCAATGGCACCAGAAGGATTGCGGTGGACTCTGAACAAAAACCTGCAGCGATTCCCCCTTAATGCTCTTTTTCAGGGACGAATCAAGAAAATAATCGCCCTTGATCACAGACTTTTAGAAAAGTCTAGCCAAATTTAGAAAACCGCAGTTAAATCAAGATTTCTATCCGTAGGAACAACAATCCTGTGATTTAAGCAAAAAAAGAAGAAAAAACTGTAAATTACATGCAATAGATGTAATTTTGAAATAACCGCTTTCGACTACACAAATTATAATTTTGTACTTCACAACGGAAAAAGTTATGCCAAAAATTGCTGTAGGAAAATGCAAAATGGAAGAGAAGCTGTTATTAAAATTGCAAATTGCTGTTTTGACCAGAGGAAAAGTAGATTTTAACGTGAGAAGAGAATTCACTTAAAAAGAGGAGGAGGGATAAATAACTAACGGAGTAATAACTTCAACACATGCATTTTTACGAATGTTGGAACAGGTTTGCAAGAGTAGTGTGCAATGATCGAAAATTACTGAGAAAGCTTGCCATCCTTGCCTTCCTCTAAATAAGACATGCCTTTGTAATTACTTTTCTCAAGTATATCTTTATATACTTCATTATTATTATCATTTGCCTCATATCTTGTAAATTATCAAATTGTCAATGAAAATGATATAGGAATTTAGAGGCAATTAAAATTGAATATCCGAGGGCCAGAGTATAAGAAATTAATTTAGGTGAATTTTTATTAATTAAACAGCTAATTTAATATATTTTTCAGTGAAAAAAGATTATTATATTTATGGGTAATCGAATAGGTGAACGAATATAATCCGTACCTAATCAATTATCAATATAGTGCAGACCAATTCATCCGGTTCCGTTTTACGTGTCCAGATGATCGCATTAAGGCCGAACAAACAATTCTTGGACGGATTAATTTCAGGGGCGTATCTAATACCTATTTTCCTTAATTTTTATATAATCTACTTTTGATATAATCATGTAATTGAAGCTTAAACTCAAATTCAGTTACAAAATTCGAATTACGATCTTAAATAACTCTTTACACACATATAATTATGCATCACTTAAAAATACATGTATTTAAAAGAAAACAGGATTTCGATCAAAAAGAGTAATAATAAAACAAATTGCGGACTACTACGACAATATTTTCAGTTGATATAACAACAAATTGTGATTACATGGGCGTAATCATTGTTTTTATTGTTACATCCATAAAAAATAAGGCAGAGTATAATAATCATGACTCAAAAGAGAAAGAGTTATATTTACTTTTAGCATATAATTAATAACTTTTAGATCAAAATAAATTACAGTAGACAAAGAATTGAACGAATTTTTAAATCAATCATTTAACTGTTAATACGATTATTTGTAATCTAAAGTCGATCTCATGTTGTATATTTTATATTAAGATCCCAGTGTCATTCAATCTAAGACTTTGCATTTGCATCATCTTTATTCAGCACACGATTTCAGAGAAATACGATTTACATAAGTAGTTGTGCGTAAGAGCCAACATTTAAACGAGCTTCACCCTAAGATTTTAGTATTGAAAAGGATATACATGTAGCTCCAGGCAGATCTGACATAATTTTTCAGAATATCAACTTGCTGATTTCCGTTCTCAAAACTCATGTCAGTGACCTGCAAGCGGACTTTCATACTTTCTGATGAATTTCAGATTTTAAGGCATGCTAATGTCGAATTAAAACTCTTTTTGGGTAAACATCATATTTCCTGCATGTTTTGTTAATCTAGAAAATTTTTACATTTAAATAACGGTTAGTATCTCGCAGATAAGTTTAAATGAAGTCAAGTAAGAGGCCAATCCAATTGGCCTCTTGAATAGCAGATGATTCATCACAGGGTGAATAAAATTGAATATTTTTAACACTTCCTGTTTTTTGTTTGGTACTTTTACTTTTAATGCTTTTTTCTTTTAATACTTTTTACTTTTAATATATTTTTTACTTTTTATCTTTTTCGAATTTCCCTGAA
Source organism: Synergus japonicus (assembly GCA_900474275.1). Lineage (NCBI taxonomy): Eukaryota > Metazoa > Arthropoda > Insecta > Hymenoptera > Cynipidae > Synergus > Synergus japonicus. The sequence goes on from UCOH01006618.1 coordinate 16,416, forward strand.
TGTGATAAAAATGAAGAACGTCAGGATGATAGATTATATTGTATTATTTATCTTTATAGATAATATTTTAGTGCTCAATAAACACACTTTAGAATACCGATATTATCTATACATGTACATTGCACATTCATGCTCGCATTTCATGTAAAGTGTATACTGTATGTTGGTTATTACGATCTCGGATCTACTGATCTACTGCTACCTTTCTCTGATACTACTGAACTCCATTTACGACAACCTGATTCTGCATCAAAACATCATAAGTCAAAAGTAGATCATACATTTAATGACAATATGAAGCTACTTCAAGTGAAATAGACTTTCTATTTGTTAATATGAAGACATTCTTATATCGTTTTGTTATGATTAAAAAACTGCTGCATAAAAAAATGAAGGTCATTTTTCATGGGGAGTTTATTCAATTAATTAATTTAAATTTAATTTTAAAAATGCATTACAATCGATCAAAAGCTTTTAGACGATTAAAAAGAAGAACAAGAGACTATATTTTTATTTGTTATATATGTTATACCTTGAATATGTAGTATTATTACTTATTTTTAATTGTGTATCAGCTAATCGATTAAGCCAGTGAAATTACATAGTAGAAAATTGTGTTTTAATTGAAATGCAACCGAAATAAAAAGAATGTTTTTTTTTCCAGCGTGCAATTATAATAATCACTGTATATCTCTGATGTGAGAAACAATAATATTCCGAAAAATAAAACTTCTGAATTATTCTGGCCGTTCTCAAACCGAGACTTTGTAATTTATGCATTAGTTGCCGCAGAAGACGTTTTACAGTTAGAGAACCTTCCTTTTAAGTGCATCTCTTTAACATTTCAAGATAAACGTATGCTTGGAAAATCATTCACACCTATTCACACATACAATGAAATAATTATATGTATGCATAATATATATAATGTGTATGTACAAGGAAACGGAAGAACCAACGTAGGTCGTTTCGGTCGACGAAACCTCGTGTTCAGACCACGTGGAATCACTCAAACATGAAAAACTTTCTCGAAATTTTCCCCTTTCAAATAGAAATCCCCTTTTTATTTTTTATTTGTTTAAATTTATTATTTATTTTAGTAAAATTTACTTTATTTCCTTAAATGTAACTTTATTAATTTGAAAAAATGAATTTCTTCAATTATTATTTGAAGAAATTCCGATATTGGTCTAATAATAAGAATTCTATGAATTTCGGAACCGGAAAAGAGTACCGGAAGTGAAATCGAAGAAAATTATTATAATTGAGAATCCGCCCTCTTCAAACTTGTATTATACTAAATCTAGCATAACAATTTCAATCCGAGCATTGCAAGCTACTATGGATATATTTATATGTGGTTCGTTGAACATTTATTATCAGTTTCTATATATTATTAATTTCTATTATTAATGCGGCGGAATTATTATTAATTCCATGTGGTTTGCCTGGGATATTTAGTAACACTTAAAAAATGTTATGATTTTTCTAAAAATGATATTAAGTTTATTTTTACGGTATTAAATATTGAATACTATTAAAAATTCATTAATATTAAATAATATTAAATATTATATTATATCTAAAATAATAAAAATTCGTTATAAAGTACTTACACCATCGTCTGAGAAATCCACCCTGCAATTTTGCACATATCCCACGATGTACCCTCATCTTGTTTTGTAATCTTTCTCACCGATTCACCACTGTTGAAAATTCGTTCATTGGTCAAGTTGCAAAAAAAAAAAGATATTAAGAAAGAGAGCATTTTCCGTCATTTTTAGTTGATTTTATATAACCAGAGCAATACAAAATACAAGAATCGAACTTTTATATATAAAAAAATGGACTGAAATCTGAATAACACTTTATTTTTAGTCATTTTAGTCTTATTCGAATTTTTTATGATTATATTTCAACTTTTTATTTAGTGCTTACAAAAAAATTCCGCGAAATTTGTCCTCGAATTTAGATGATCAAAGTACAACACTATTAATTTAAAGAAATCTTGCACTCCTTTCAAAAGTTAAAATATTCGTGTCGACTAATTAAAAAGTAAAACAAGCTATTTACATTTTATTTTTACAATTTATCTATTTTATGATCCTTTTTTGGCGTGTAAAGATTAATCTTTATACTATAAAATGAAGAACTTCAGCGAAAATATCACTCTAAAAGGAAATTGTTGTATCAATTAAACTGAAAGTTTGCTGATTTTAATCGTAATTTACATAAACGCTTTTCAGTGAAATAAATATTTCTCAACTGAAATTATCAATGTTTGAAAACAAACTTCTTTCCCGAATTAAAATTTAATATTATTATTACATTATTATTATTATATTATTATTTTACGAAACAAAGAACTGTCTGTCTTTTTCTAAATAAAATCCCGTAACACACTTTCAATGAAAAACAAAGAAACATTTACTTAATTTAATTTGCGGCAAAATTCAGTTGTATGAAAAGAAAATACTAAGTCAGTCATAAAATAATCATGTCGCAAGAAAAAAATATTGCCTCAAAAGTGTTATTCAACCATTGCTTCCAGTTCATAAATTCATTAAACACATATACATGACTAACTGCTTATCATCATGAAATCATCATTTCAATTAAAATGAAAGCTATATTTAAAATAAAATTGAACGCACAGACTCCCAAATAAAATCCCATATTCCTCAACTTAATTGCTCTTACTTAGGTACCTAATTTCACCAGGTCCTCTTACATAAATTATAACAGAATAATCTGCGTAAGTCCCAAAAGAGAAACCGACTAATGAAAGGTACCAAAGGTCTAAAGTCCACCAAAAAAAAAAACGTCTAAAAAAATATCGCCACCAAAAAAAAGAATATAAATCGCAGAAAATGCTTTCTTTCAACGGAGAGGATCTTGCCATTTCGATCCTTGATACTCACATCAATAAAAAATCGTAGGCCGTCAATCCGCGAGTCGATCGGACTTCATGAGACGCGGCACAAGAGAAAGTCGGTGCCAAGTATGCCGCTTACGAAGGAAACGGTAATCGGGAGCGAACTAACGTGGTTAAGTTGGTTGACCGCAAAGAGCGAAAATCGTTCGTTGATTTTCAACTGTCTCCCTTTTTTTTCAAATTTTTCCCCCAATTATAATTCGAATAATGATAAAATTCAATTTTCAACCTTGAATTCAAATGAAAACAGTGAAAATTTTCAATCTCTTTCACTTAATTAATCGCGCACTTGCTTATTCATTCAAATAAATGCGTCAGTTTCTTGAAAAATAAAATATGTCGTTTCGAATTGAAAAATATCGAAAATTGGCACTTTTTTCGAAAAATTTTAGCGAACCGATCGTTTGAACTTCGCGCGAACTTCCGCCGTTGGAGGTCCGGCGATCGATCGCGATCTCAGGATGTTCCACTTGTACCTGCACGATCAGATCTTTTTTTAAATGATCTGTCGCGTAAGTGCATAGGTACGATCGGTTACTTGAAAACGAACGAACGGAATGAAGACACGATCGGTTCGAAGTCGGCCGAGAGACTGCGAACGGAGAAACCAGAAGAGTTTTGCCTGTGTGCGCCTCTGGGCTGCCCAGGTGAACGATTTATTATTACCCCCACCTGATTTCTCCTCCTGCTTTTCTGTACAGGTACTCAGTGTTGTCCTGAGCGTCCTGAGTCCTGAGTGTCCTGTAGGAATCATGTTCATTTTTTATATGTTAAAAATGAGATTTTTTAGGAATTTTACAAAATTTCACTGGATTTTGAGATATTTTAGTAGATTTAATGAGATTTCGTGGAACCTGGAATATAATAAGGGAATTTGAAAGGGTTTTTGGAATTTTATTGAGATTTTAAAAATGTTTAGTGATTTCAGAGAATTTCGAGGAATCTTATATGAAATTTCAAAGGATTTTACGAAATTGCATGGAATTTTAAGGATTTTTAAGGGATTTTACGAGAGTTCATGGAATTTTAAGTAATTTAAAGGGATTTCAAGATATTTTAAGAGATATTAATTTTAAAGACTTTTATTTTTAGAAATTTTTAAGGATTTGATGATTATATTGGATTTTCGAGGATTGTAAAGAATTTAACGAAATTCTATGGGATTTTGAGTAATTTTAAGAAATAATAGTAATAATTTTGCAAAATCAATAGATATATCAATTGATTTTGATATACTTTCAAATTGAAAGGAATTTCATAAGATTTCATAGGATTGTGAAATTTTCAAGGATGTCAAGTAATTTTACGATATTTCATGGAATTTTAAGTAACTGAAAGTAATTTTAAGGAATATAAATTGATTTTGGTAAACTTAAAAGAATTCCATAAGATTTCTTAGGATTTTAAGTAATTTTAAGAGATTTCAAGTAATTTTACTATATTTAAAGGAATTTCACTAGATTTTGAAGGACGTTAATAGGATTTAAGATATTTTACGAGATTTCATGGAATTTTAAATAATTTTGAGGGATTTCAAGATATTTTAAGAGATATTAATTTTCAGAAATTTTAAGAGATTTATTGAGACTTAATGGCTTTTTGAGTAATTTTAAGTAAATCTGAAGTGATTTTACGAGGAATCTTATGCAATTTCAAAGGATTTTATAAAATTGCCTGAATTCTTTAGTAATTTTCAGAGATTTGACGATATTTCATAGGATACTAAATTATTCTAACAACTTAAGGGATTTCAAGGGATTTACGAGAATTTTAAGGGATTTGATGATATTTTGGGAGATTCTAAGTAATTTTAAGCAACTTTAAGATGTTTATGAGACATTAAATAATTTTAAGAACATTTACGTCCAGAAATTTTGAAAGATTTGATGAGATTATATTGGATTTTCAAGAATTTAACAAAATTTCATGGAATTTTGAGTAATTTTAGAAGACATAATGAAACTTTATGAAATTTTGAGTAATTGTATGTAATTTTAAGAAATTTCACCAGATGTTAAAGGATGTTAAAAGGATTTTAAGATATTGTATGGGAATTTCATGAGATTTCATGGAATTGTCATATTGTCAAGAATTTTTTCGGAATTTCTTGAAATGTCATGGAATTTTGAGTAATTTTAAGAAATATCAATTGATTTTGCGAAATTTAAAGTTCGTAGGATTTCATAGGATTTTTAGTAATTTTAAAGGCATTTTAAGATATTGTATGGGGTTTTAAGTAATTTTAAAGACTTTTAAGGGATTTGTCGGATTGTCAAGAATTTTAAAGGATTTCATGAAATTTTATAGGATTTTAAATAATTTTAAGAGTTTCGTCCACATTTTATGGAATTTTAAGTAATTCTGAGGGATTTCAACTATGTTTTATGGGATATTAAGAAATTTAATAAGACTTTATGGGACTTTGAGTAATTTTAAGTAATTTTAAGAGATAACGATAAGTTGTGGAATTTTAAAGAATATCAAGTAATTTTACAAATTTAAACGACTTTAACCAGATTTCAAAGGATGTTAAAGGGATTTTAAGATATTGTACAGAATATTAAGTAATTTAAAAGATTTTTAAGGGATTCGAGGGATTTTACGGAATTTCATGTAATTTTAAATTCTTGTAAGATATTTTACTATATTTTATGAGATATTAAGTTATTTTTTAGGGACTTCCAAGGGGTTCTACGAAATTCTATTGGATTTTCAGGAATTTTAATGGATTTCATGACATTTCTGGGGTTTTAAATAATTTTAAGGGCATGCATTACTTACCCGATCCCTACCTTACCGACATTTTTTCTCTGTAATGCTACGTCTATATTTATAAAGATATAAAATTGAACATTTATAAAATTAAAGAAAATATGCTAATATATGTTTATCTGGTCTTAAATTTTTGTAAAAATAAAAAAAAATTTTTTTGCAATAATTTTTTTTTCAAAAATGTCAATATTTAGGACCAGACAAACGTACCTTAAGGCTTTAGCTTCAAATATAGAAATTTTCAATGTGGTATCTCAATAAATGTAGACGTAGCGTTACAAAGAAAAAAATGTCGGTAAGGTAGGGATCGGGTAAGTAATACATGCCCTTAAGGGATTTTACGAGATTTTATATAGGAAATTAAGTAATTTTCATAAGAATTTTGAAGGATATTAAAGGAATTGGAAAGAATCTTAAACTTATAGAGATTTTTGAAATTTGACAAGGGATTACAAGTTTCTATATTTCAAAAATTACAAATTTCTCAATTTGTTTTGTACGTTAGCAAAAGGTGTGCAAAATAAGAAATGGCAAATTTTAATATGCCTATATTAATCTAGCTATCATTACATTAATTTGAAAAAAAAAAACATGTCAACACTATAATTAAGTCAGTCCAAAGTTACGATGGATAAAAAAAAGTTGGAAAACCTTATAAACATTTGTCTTTTTTCTTCGCAAATTCGCCTAAAAAATTCGTAAAAAAAATCAAAAACCATGTCAAGAACATCCCAATTCCTTGATAAGGTTTTTAACGTTCTTTTCACGTAATTTTTACATTTCTCATCAGAGAAGCATTAGATGTTTTTACAAATGTGTCTATATTCTGCAGCCCATTCAGTTTCATTAATCCTTTTTCTGTTTTAATTTTGCATTTATCAAAAACATTTCTTCTGTCACATATATTAACAATTAATTTATGTATTATACATATATACCTAAGAGAATGTTCAGTAAGTCATAAACCTGTTTTTAGTGGATCCATGAATAACACAATGAACCACTTAAATAATTTATCAAGATCTCGAAATTTATCAAATTTCGGAGTTTCAAATTCCTGAACTTTATACCTGAGCTTTCTGAACCATAATTGAGAGATTTACCTTGAGGGTAAATGACACAGAATATCATTTCCGAAAATTTAGGCAAGCAGCTAGAGTTCTGTGCCAAATTGCACGTACACCACGCATCATTCTTTGTATATTCATTTTGGACAATAACTTCTTAACTTGAAGCATTTTCAACTAAAAAAAGCAAAAAAAGGCGAGAAGTGGAGCTTTTTGTCCACTACAGTGGCGTAGATTTTATCTTAATTTTATTCGAATGATTTACGCTTTATGAATGGCAAAAATTGAAAAACATGGAGATCTGGTTAAACTTGTTTTGCATGGATGAGAAGTTACCTTATAAATAATCTTAAACCCTATAATTTTCAATGAGGAAATGAAGAAAAGCAATAATAAACTAATAATAATAATATAAAATAATAAATTAACGAAAGAATCATTCTGCGGAAGTAAATTCGACATATACGCAAATTTTTCTAAAATAATACATGTTCATCTCTTAATACATTTTTAAGTGCCAGATAATTAGTTTACGCTCAAAATATTCAAAAGGAACAATTATAATTATCCTCCAATCGTCTCCTCATTTAGATTATGTCACAAAATGTTATACGCCTAACTTTTAGACCTTTAACAGAAAAAGCACACGTGTTTTAAACTATTAAAAGTAGATTAATTTCAAGCAATTTATACAACTTATTAGAGTTATGAAAGAAACAATTAAGTTGAGAATTTAATGACAGTGATGCACAAATATTTGAGTAATATTAAGTAAGTTCAACAGAAGCCTAGAAGTTTGACTTAATATCATTCGAAAGTTTAATGTTTCGATTAAACTAGAGTACTAAAGTTGGTTACATTTGCAATTAATTATGCGTTGATTAGACTTCAATTACCATGGAACTTTATTATTAAAAGTTTAGAAAGAAAAATATGTAATGGATTTTAGAAGCACAATAATATAATTTAATTGAAATAGAATTCTTCTCTTTAAGAAATATTATTATTACTGCTGAAGAAATTATTATTATTGCTTAAGAAATTATTATGCATAGATATTAAATAAGAAAAAAACGTAACGATTTTTTTATTATCAATTGAATTAAATATTACAGATGCATTTTTGAAAATTGCTGCTCGTTCTCTATTATTAAGCGAAGGACGTTAATTAAACTAGTCACGGAAACTTGAATGTTCGATATATGTAAAGAGTTAAACAAAAAATAGAGCGGTCCAGCTTTTTCTTCTTCAATCTTATTGCATGATGCTGTATTCTCATGCACACATTTACATGATACCAAGACTTGTTCTGATTACTTAAGAGTTTCTCTAGTATTGACTTTTACATAATCAGATTCTTAATATAATAATCTTATTACATTTTCATTACTTGCAAGTAATGAAAATGTTGCATGCATTTTGCATTAATAAGCTAATTTTATCAAAATACAAATCCTAAAGGATTTTAAAGTTTTTGCAAAGAATTAAGATGATGAATAAGATTTCAAGAGATTTCAAGAGATTAAAATCCTTTAAAATTCTAAGAGGGATATTTAGATTTTGTAAAATACCATAAAATCTTTTAAAACTCATAAAAATCTCATGAAATCTGTTAAAATTACTTTTAAATAGTCAAAATTTCTTAAAATTCCACAAGAAACTGTCCACAAGAAATCTCTTAAAACTTTGTAAAATTTCACAAAATCTTTTAAAAACCAAAAAATCTCATGAAATCCTCACAGGTAAATCTTTGTCTCAAAATGAGACGAAAAATTCTCAAAATGAAATAAAAATTTCTGAAAATGAGACAACATTTCTCAAAATGAAACAAAAATTTTTTTTGATAAGACAAGCCCTTAAAATTACTTTTAAAAAATTAAAATTTCTTAAAATTCGACAAGGAACTTTAAATTTCATTAAAATTCCTTGACTTCCCTATAAACTTTTTTTAAAATGTCTTGAAATTCCAACAAATCTTTTAAATATTATACATATTTCTCGTAATCCCTTTAAATTCATAGAAACCTCTTAAAATCTTTTAAAATTACTGAAAATTCTTACAAGACTTTTAAAATCCTTAAAATTTTATAAAATTTCAGAAAATCTTTTAAAAATCATAAAAATCTCATGAAATCCTCTAAAATTCCACCAAATCTTAAATATTATACAGATTCTTAATATAATAATAATCTTATTATGAAAATGTTGCATGCATTTTGCATTAATAAGCTAATTTTATCAAAATACAAATCCTAATGTATTTTAAAGTTTTTGCAAAGAATTAAGACGATGAATAAGATTTTAAGAGATTTTTGTAATACACATATGTATAGATTTGTTAAATAGTTTCCCTTTATTTATAGTATGTTTTTTTAACGACATGCACTTGAAATAACGCGTCGACTTTCAATGTGAGTCAATTACACTTATATCTAAAATGAGGCCATCGGCCTCTTGATTTTGCTTTGACATGTAGTGCCGTTATAATATAGGGGCTGATGAGTCTACTTGTTCATTTAATATACTCATTGAAATCGACTTTCCATGCACTCGTTTAGTAAAGTAAAGGGAATACGACTTAAATGTTATTTTCTTCTTCCTTTCTCCGAAATCATATAACATGTACCTATAAGTGTAAACTATGGATTACCAATGGAATTCAAGAGAGTGATTTCGTATCATGAAATCGAAAGTTTTTTATCAATAGTATATAAAATACTTAGTCATTCATTTATTGATTCCATTGTTTTTTAATTATTATGGGAAGATATCTTATATTAAAGATATTATAGGTACTAGAGAAAATTTACCCATTATCCGTGATTTTAAGAGATTTTAGGTGAATTTATAAGAAATTCTAGGAGATTTCAATAAAAAATGATATTAAAATATTTCTCAACGATTTTATATTTATTTTATATTATATATATATTATATTCCACTAAATATTTTATATTTAGTGGAAGTCTATTTGGAATATGTATACACAGGCATATTCGCAGTTTTACACAAGTATTATAATTTATACATCTGTTCATTTTATAAAATGCTTTATGATCCGTTTTACTTTTTTTTCGAGTGCAATAAATATTTAGCTTAGCAGATAAATGCAAGATGCATTTGTTCTCTTTTTTATCCTCATAAAGCTATCTTTACGAATCTTATGCAGATCACGATTTTTTTCTCTCTTGCAGAAAGATAAATATCTTGGAATTTCCTCATATTTTACTTGTTTATGTCAGAAGATGCAAAGACAAAAAAAAATGTAAAAAAATGTAGCTACCATTTGAGAAAATAAAGAAGCCTTATATACGTACACTATATAAATTGCATCACATTTTACAATTAAACTTAATTATACATTAAAAAACTCAATGCTGCATCAAGGTTTTTCATTTCTCTGACTTTTCCCTGACTTTCAGACAAATTTCGAATCCTTAACATAAAAGAATTAAAAATGCGAAAAACATTTTCAGTAAAAATATTCTTGAAATTTTTTTTAAATTTTGTATAATATCAGTTGGAATCTTTTGTTTAAAATCATTTCGCAACACCTACAATTCGTAAAAATCTAGCAAATTTATGACAACCTTAGAAATTTCTTAAAATTCATTGAAATTTCCACAATATTTTTTTTTAATCTTTTGAAATATTTCAAAATTTGACGAGGAACTTTAATATATTTTAAAATGCTACGAAACGTCTTAAAGTTATTGGAAACTTATTAAAATCCCTTGAAATTTGCCGAATTGGTTGAAATTCCTATAGAAATTTTTTTTAATTCCTTATAATTTCACTATAATATTTGAAATCCTATAAAATGTCACAAATTTTTTAAAATATATTCAAATTCTATGAAATCCTTTACAATTTCACAAAATCTTTATAAATCATAAAAATCTCGTGAAATGCTTTAAAATTTAATAAGATTTTAAGGGATATAACGATAGGTTGTGGAATTTTAAAGGATTTTTTAAAAAATTTTAATCGATCCCTTAAAATTACTTTTAAAAATGAAAATTTCTTAAAATTCCACGAAATCATAAAAATCTCACGAAATCTTTTAAAATTACCTTAACAAAATTCAAATTTCTTAAAAATTAAATTAAAATTCTTTGAATTCCTGAAAAAAATTCTTAGAAATTTCTTAAAACTTTGTAAAATTTCACAAAATGTTTTAAAAATTTCATGAAATCTTTTAAAATTACCTTTATAAAATCAAACTTTCTTAAAATTCCATTAGAAACTTTAAAATTCTTTGAATTCCCTAAAATTTATTAAAAACCTCTTAGAACTTTGTAAAATTCCACAAAATCTTTTTAAAATCGTAAAAATCTCATGAAATCCTCACAAGTAAATCTTTGTCTCAAAATGAGGCAAAATTTCTCAAAATGAAACAAAAATTTTTCAAAATGAGACAAGCCCTTAAAATTACTTTAAAAAAATTAAAATTTCTTTAAATTCCACAAGGAACTTTAAATTTCATTAAAATTCCTTGACTTCCCTATAAACTTTATTTAAAATCTCTTGAAATTCCATAAAGCCCTTGAAATTCTAACAAATCTTTTAAATATTATGCAAATTTCTTGTGATCCCTTTAAATTTTAAGAAACCTCTTAAAACCTTCTAAAATTACTGAAAATCTCTTCAAATAATTAGAAATTGTAAATTTTGAAGAGACGTCTCTTTAATTTTTAGACATTGAAATAGTAGGACATATAAATTAATAGATTTTATGAGGGTCTATTATAATCAAGGGTGTCAATTCTAATTAATTCAATGAATAAAATTCTTCCCATAAGCTCATCTCTATACATATATCTATAATATTGTAGAAATTTACAATGTATTATAAATATACACATATATAGTTACATATTTGCTATTTGCAGATTTGCGATGGTGTAGGTCGTGCAGTTGTTGCCGCCCAGCTTTCATCGATGGCGTAATTTCCGGAATGAACGTCTGGGAAAAACTCTCACCTTACCTTAGACTCTACCTACTCTACATCTCAGTGGAAATCTTCAATGTGACCAGGTGATGAATATCATCAGAAGAACATTTTTACCTCATCGACCTTTCCCTCCAAATTATGAAATCTCACCACAAGGTGCTGCTGTAAAATATCAATGGAAACTTTTAGTCTTTTATACCAACGTCAGAACTCGACGCGCCAGAGCGCATAAAATAAACTACAAAACATATCAATTAAGTCATTAATTCATTCATTATTCATTAACCTTAATTGCTTACCCTATCTGGACCTCTTTAATCTCTTCTCATAGTCATATTAGCCATATCATCTACTCCTTGACCAATCTACCCTCTGACTCTTCTTTTCTTTTCTTTTCTTTTTTTTTCTATAATTAAGTTGAAGTTTCAGACGTCTAATCTGTTGAAGTTGTTTATTTTTTTATTTTTTATATTTATTAGATTTAGAGTTCCTATCAAAATAAAAGAGTTTTAACAAACATTTTTGATTTTTGTTTATTTACTAGTAGAAATTTACCACTTGCCCGAGATTTTAATAGATTTTAGTGATTTTAGGGAATTTCAAGATATTTTAAGGGATTTCATTTGATTTTAAGGAGCTTTAAAGAATTTTAAAGGATTTCAAGAAATTTTAAGGAATTTAATCAGATTTTAAGTGACTTTAAGGAATTTCATGGAATTGATTTTAATATAGACGAAATAAAATGAAATCCATTAAAATATTTTTAAATTATTTAAAATTTTTTAAATTTTCTGTTTTTAAAAATCGGTTAAAAATTTTATGAGTTCATTAAAATATAAATATAAATATAATATTCATTGAAATATCTTGAAATCTTCTGAAATCCTTTGAAATCTCTTACAATCCCCTGAAATCCCTTGAAATCTATTCAAATTTCTTGAAGTTTCTCAAGTTCCTGAAAATGATATGAAATCTCAGAAGATCCTTCAATATTTCTGGAAATGCCAAGTAAAAAAAAATCCTTGACACCCTGAAAAAGTCTTTAAAATTACTTGAAATCTTTCACAAACCTCTAGTCTATAATTCCTTTTTTAAAACATCTTTTCAAATCCCAGACAACCTTGAGTATATTTACGTTAGTAGATAAATACAAATTTCGGGTTTTGGAAACATTTTTTTTAATATTATAAAATCATATAAAATAATAATATAAATAATAATAATAATATAAAAATAAAAAATCGTCAACTAGACGTCATAAACTTCAACCCAATCTTTCTGCAATTTTTTTCTAATACGGCCGCTGAACTATAAAAAAGAATGAAAAATTTAAATAAATAAATTATTAAAAAATTTCAGAATTACTTTTGCGGTGTTTATTTAGCATCACAAATGAATGCAAAATCGAATAAATAAATGCAATAAATAAAAACGAATAGTGACCCTGAAACGAAAGTGGGACAAGATGTTTTTGCCGAAAAAAGAAAATCTGTGTGAAAAAATACTGAAAAAATTAATTCCTGAAAAATGGAAATTATTCCGCGAAATTTCGAGTTCCTGAATAAATTTGAAATATTCTTCCTGCTTCACTACAGACCATGATATATGATATGTGTGGCATGTAGATTAGAAATTCTTTTAATGTCAATGAAGTTTTAAAGTTCATGAGCAGAAAAACGTAAAAGTGTTTTTATTCTTTGAGAAATATATAATGAACACTTTGAATTTAATTACGGCACACTGTAACAAATTACATAATATCCTTTTTTTAGAAGACTCCGCAATTTAAACTATATTATACAGAATTACAGAAATATTGTAAATAATCATATTCAAAAGCAATAATCATTCTTGAAATTTTTTTTCATTCCACGAGGAATGTTTTTAAATTCTTTAAAATCATTTTCAAATTTGCAAAATTTCTTTAAATGTTTACGAGCTTCTTCAAATTCTTTACAATTCCACGAGAAAAACTTTAAAATCTGTTAAAATGCGTAAAGATCTCTCAAAATTCTTGAAATCCTTTAAAATTCTACGAGGGACATTAAAATCCCTTAAAATTACTTTTAAAAAATCAAAATTTCTTAAAATTCCACAAGCAACTTTAAAATTCTTTGAATTCCCTAAAAACTTTCTTAATACTCTCTTTAAATTTTTTTAAATTCCACAAAATCTTCTTTAAAATCTCATGAAATCCTCACAGTTAAATCTTTGTCTGAAAATGAGACAAAATATCTAAAAATGAGACAAATTCTTTTTCTGTCTTTAAAATTCTACGAGAACATTAAAATCACTCAAAATTACTTTAAAAAAATTAAAATTCAAAAGCAATAATACACTTCAACCAGATTAGAAATAAATGAGTTTTTCTCCTATCTAATGATAATGAAGTCAAACATCATCAAATAAAAAACCTAGGAGTGCCAATATGTTAACAAAAAGTGTCGATATATTCATAAACATTAAACATGTCTCTCAGGCATTCATTTTTTTCGCATATTATATTTACAATCAAAATAATGTAGTAAACGGATAGTAAATTACATAATTAATTAATTCTATTTCATAAATTAAATAAATTTAATTTTAGTTTTAATTTTTAATTTAATTTTAATTTTAATTTTAATTTTAAATTTAATTTTCATGAATTAATTTTACAAATTTCATTTATTTATTACTTTGTCGAGATATACACAACAGGTGCCTTTTGTGGACCGGTGATCAGCAGCAATTGGTGCCTTTCTAATACATATTTATTTGTGTGTGTTAAGTGTTCACACACATATGAATTTATATGAACTATACCCAAATTGAGAGGATTTTTAACTTTTACAATCATTTAGTTGAAGTTTCGTCGTTAAGTTTCCGCATGAAGTGAGAAAATGATAGCTTTGAATGGATTTGATCGTCTTAGAGAAAAAACTAATGGTCCAAGTGACCATTATATATATGTGAGGTCCACCAACGTCGATACCTTGATTTTCCTTGCCCACTTTTACCTTCGATTAAAGATTTCTCTCGATTCAGTGATTTAAGAAAGTTTTATTTTTCGTTACCAATGCTTCAATATAGGTGAAATATAGGCCATAATATTCATGTCATAAAAATGACCAAGATTTAAAAATTTAATATAATAAAATATAAAAAATAAAAATTTAAAATACCCCAACTTTTTGTTTAAAATTAAAAAAAAAATTATTAATTTCTGCTAGTTATACTGAATTTTTAAATTCATTTCGAAACATTAATTACCGATATTTATAACATTATATATAACGGAATATTAATTCATGAAAAAAATACACACAGAAAAAAGTTTGTCTAAATTAAAGAAAAAAACAAAGTATTTATTTAATCTAAACAAAAAATACAATGCTTAATTATTGTGCCACTCAGAGTCACAAAAGTATTGTAATAGAGAATTTGCAAAATTTTCTACACTTCATTTTTTATAAAAGTATTTATATATACATATATTATAAAATATATTATATTATATATTGAAAAATTAACTATTATATTTTTGACCTGCTCGAATATTTCTCTTTGAATTTTAAACAACTTTCTATGAAAATTAATATTTAATTACATTTTCTGATTGCATTTTTTAAAAAATAATGTTTAATAATTCTCGTTTTCAGAAAATTACTAATTGAGTTCTTTTTTTTTTCCTTTTTTCTTCTGCAAAAAATTATTCCCTTATTTTTGTTTCAATTAAGTAAAAGAAATATTGCTAAATTTAAACAATAAATTGATTGAAACAGCAAGTCATTTTTTTCGCATATTGTATTCACAATCAAAATAATGTAGTAAATGGAGTAAATTAATTAATTAATTAATTCCATTTCATAAATTAAATAAATTTAATGTAAACAAACTTTTTTCTAAGTGTACCTGCATAAATGTCGACTACATGTCTGTATGCAGATTATGATACACAAGGATTAAATGTACTCATGGAAGAAACCAACCACTTCGGTATATAATAATAATACTCGTCGACCTCGACAAAATCCACCTCGGTTTCAGTAATTTATTTGTCGATACCCAACCGGTAGATATTTCAAATATCCTTAGAAAATTGAAATGCACGTTTAAAGGACAATTTTGTAATCAATAAATTAATCTTCTGATATCTGTCAACTCTGAAAAAGTTAATTTTTTATTCCTATTAAAAGTTTCATCTTGACCTTACATTATAATTCTTTGATCTCTCATGGTCTTCATTATATAGACTCATCAGACACTGATCAGCAACCAGTTTTTAAATACAGGTATAATAAAATTTGAACTCGTTTTAAAATTTTATCTCTCATAAATTTTTTTTTAATTCTCCATTGGCAAAAAATATTTCATTGAATTAATCAATATGCATATTTTCAATATTAGCAAAAGCTTCGTATTGAAATCTGGATTAATTCTGATTAATTCGGATAAACTTACTTCAAAGGATTGTTAAAATCAGGAATAAATATTTTTATTGATATTTTTTATTAGCACTATGAATGGTGACATTTGACTTCTAAGACAAAAATTGCTTTTTTTGTTTTGTTTTTGTTGTAGCAAAAAAAAGTTGCTTCATTATCGTTGAAAGACAGACGGACACTTATGATAATTAAATACGTGCGTCAAAAACACGTCAACATTATTAGTTGTTAGACAGATTTCGTTTGCAAAACTATTATATTTTTATTGCATCTTAGAAATAAAGTGAATAAATAAAAATGGAAGTTCCATCAAAAAGCAGAAAGTGAATTATATTATGGCTTATGACATAAGTTACTGATTGTTATTGCAAGAAATTATTTTATGTACGTGATAAGAGTATTGAACTACATAATAGAATTAATTTCAAATAAAGTCTTCATTTTGAATTTTAAGATTTATTGAGCAAGATTTTATTTAAAATCTATTTTCCAAATATTAATTACAAAATTGTTGCTCAATTTTTTTTCCTTATATGATTTAGTAGATCAGAAAAAAAGAGAATTATTGCAAAATGACAATCACAGATGAAAAAAAGGCAATTATTCAAAGTAAACTTGCTGCATCAGCTAAATATATTACTATTTTTTCCAATTACAATACAAGTGCTTTAGAATTGCATGTATGTAATTAGTTGCTAATCATTATTTATTTTTCTCAATGAGAGTTGCCTGACAAGTTTTCTAATAAAAAATTTAATAATTGATAGAAGTGCAAAAACTGTTTGCTACTAATAAAAATAAAAGTTTTATCAAGAAATTCGAACTGAATCGAAAACAAAGAGTATTTGTTCATTGTAATAAAAGATATTACAATTGAACAATCAAAGGATGAAAATAAGAGAAAAGAAAAGACAATAATTTAATTAAAAAGTATGAAAAAAGAAACTTGCTAGGAGACTCGAATATATTTTGATTGATAAATATATTTGAATTACTAGATTAGTTTTCCAAGAAATTTTTGAAAGATCTGCAATTAAGAAAAATA
The DNA here is from genome assembly GCA_900474275.1 of Synergus japonicus. NCBI lineage: Eukaryota > Metazoa > Arthropoda > Insecta > Hymenoptera > Cynipidae > Synergus > Synergus japonicus. Next base: position 33,616 of record UCOH01006618.1, read on the forward strand.
ATTTAGAATCCTGCCGGAGTGTCGCATAATTGAACTATTGTCGCCCATTCTATGGATAAGGTATTATGTAATGTGTAATTAATTCATCAGTTTGACCTTAAAACATCTACGTGCCCAGAAGACAGTATGCAGAAATTATTTTAGATCTTCTTTCCGTTTAGGGATCTTAATCAACAAGTTTGCCTCAAGTCATCTTAGTCATCATAGATTTTTTTTTGATTCACAAGCACTTTCAAAATATCTTTAAAAAATCCTCAAGAGAAATTACACCCTGCAAAATTGGGTATCTTATATTCCTTTTTCTGTAATCATTGATACGGTCCTAATACGATTCTGCATATGGTTGGCATTGACCTAAAACACCAGGGTAAACGAGTTCTCCATTAAACAGACATAAAATATTCGTCGTGACTTCTTGGTTTCGCAAACTTTGTTCCTTCAACTTTTTACCCTACTTCCGATTCGTTTTGAAACGAGGTTTACCTTTAAAGAGTTTTCAAGACCAAGAAAGCAGTCCTGAAAAAAATTGCTAATGAAATTTTATACATAAGTACTCAAAGGCAGTTTTATTTTAAGAACATTTAGAAAGCCTGAAAAGCTAGATCAAGATGCAGATCAATTCTTAAAATTAATTCAAAATAATTCTGTTGAAGTTGACAAGAGTTGGCTATTCAATGCAAATTAAAATCTGCTTATCGGCATGAGGGACAGATTTAGATTTTTGACATTTTGATATTGACGTTGAGAATGAACAACAACGTTCCTATCAATTTTTCTGATAACCCAGCGTGTGCAATCAACACCACGGTTTATTAAAAAATAATTTAAATCAAAACAGATTTCTCAGAAATTTTTAATGACACTTTTTTTTAGTTAATGACCGAAACAGTTAATGGCTTGAAATGCTTTAAAACATTTTGAAATCGTTTTAAATATTGAAATCCTTTAAAATCCTTTGAAATATAAATATTACATCCAATTAAAATATTTTTGCTTTTTCACATTACGAAATCAACAAAATATAAAAAAAAACTATTTATCAGCAGCGATATAATTTTCATATTGAGTAATGTAATCAAAAAAAGAAGTATCTTATCTAACTTTAAATTTATGTACGTGGCTTGAAACAATTGTTTTTTAATGTTTCATTTACAGAATGTTTACCTGTTTAATCAAAAAAATGGCGTGATGTTCGACACTGAAGCAATCACAGACACACAAGGACCAGATAATAATTTAGAGCCTGAGGCTATAGCGATTAGGTTTCATTTAAAATGTTAGTCGTTTATCGAGTGGCACTGGGTTAAACGTTAATTACAAATTGATTTCTCGTCGATTTCTCGTATAAGGAAAACGTAAATCGTCCTCTTATCACCCCCTAAGAGTAAAAATTATTTAACATTCTATCCTACAGACCTGGGAATTTAAATCAAAATACTTAATAACCGATTGGAATTATCAGTTTCAGAATTAAAGTTACTTTCAGATAGACGTTCAAATGAATACGAAGTAAAATCATATAAAATCTTGAATACCAAAAATTTAACAAAACCAATTAAAAAAGGTTCATAATTAACAACTGTAATTATTTAATTGTACATATTTTTTCTACTATACAAATTATTCTCATGATAGAACTGCTGTTTAAATACACTTCAAATCACATCGATAAACTGTTACAGTTTATCGATCGATTTCACCGAATACAACATCAAGAGTACCGATGATAGCTACGATGTCCGCTAAAAAGTGGCCAGGCCCGATCTTCATAAGTGATGCCAAATGAGCGAACCCTGGTGCCTTAATTTTGCATCTGTAGGGTTTGCTGCTACCATCGCTGACAAGATAGACTCCAAACTCACCTTTCGGTGCTTCGATTGCAGTGTAAGTTGATCCTGGAGGAACTTGGAAACCCTGGGTGAAAAGCTTGAAGTGATGAATCAAAGCTTCCATGCTCTCTTTCATCTCCTTTCGACTAGGAGGTACGATTTTTGCATCATCAACTTTCACTTCACCAGCCGGCATTTGATTCAAACATTGATGGATTATTCTCAGGGATTGACGCATCTCTTCTATTCGAATGAGATACCTGAAATCATATTAAAAATATTAAAGATGTCAACAGTTTCAATCGCTTACTTTAAATTGGAAAAATGACTTACCTATCATAACAATCTCCGTTTTTGCCAACAGGCACATCGAAGTCAACTAAATCATAGGCGTCATATGGCTGTGTCTTCCTCAAGTCCCATTTGATTCCAGAACCCCGCAGCATAACTCCACTGAAACCTAAATTGAGAGCGTCTTCAGCGTTGATTACACCAATGTTTTTAGTTCTTTGGATCCAGATCCTGTTTTCACTAAGCATGTCCTCAACTTCGTCAAGACGTTCACTATATTGTGCGGCCCATTGGTAGATATCGTCCATCAAACCAAGAGGCATGTCGAGAGAAACACCTCCAGGTCGAATATAAGCCGCGTGCATACGTGCACCACTCACACGTTCGTAAAACTCCATCATTTTTTCTCGCTCTTCAAATAACCAGAAGAATGGAGTGAGTGCTCCAACGTCCAAGGCATGGGTTCCGATACCCATAATGTGGTTTAAGATGCGAGTAAGCTCAGCGAAGAGAGCTGCGAAATAAGAAAAATTCTTGATTAGATTATTGAAATTTGCATTTATATAATAAATATTTTTTCAGTCAAGAGACAAAATTATATTTTAAAAAAGACTGTTGGTTGCAAGACCCTTAGTTCTAACATTTGTTACTCACTTCGGATGTACTTCGCACGAAGGGGAACTTCGATATTGAGAAGTTTTTCAATGGCGATAGAGAAACATTGCTCGTTGCACATCATGGAAACATAATCCAAACGATCAAAGTATGGCAACGCTTGCATGTACGTTTTGTACTCGATAAGCTTCTCTGTTCCTCGATGTAAAAGCCCAATATGTGGGTCAGCACTTCTACAAATTTCTCCATCAAGTTCCAGCACTAAACGCAGTACACCATGAGCAGCTGGATGTTGAGGCCCAAAATTGATCTTTATATTGCTTATTTTGCTTTCAGCTGGCTTTACACATGGGTTTATTTTCGGCATCTCCCATTTTATTCCCCCATCCCAGGTGTAGCAAAAGTGTCCTTCCAAGGTTCTAATATAATCGTAATCAGGCATCCAAGGAGCATCACCACCGGCATTTCGCTTGCTATAAAAAAAGCAACGGATTAAATAGTGAATTATACGTACTATATTTCAAGGTAGGTACATTTGATATACCAAATTTTTAAAGATTCTCAATTTGATATTAGGTGCGAATGGAATGTGTTCATTATTATATAGTATAATATAATAAAATATATTTTAATAAGAATACCTCTTTTTAAGGGTGTTGGACCCAAATGTTAAACTCAAAATTCAATTCTCCATTTTACTCAACGAAAATTACAGATAAATATTTTTTTGCTCTGTAGCGCTAATCTTTTTTCAAATATAAGACTGCATACAGAGCGAAAAAATATTTAATTTCGATACTTTTTGCATAAAACGAAGATTTCAAAATCTAACTTCAAAATTGTATATTTTCATTCTACTTAAAAAATGTTTGAATTAGATATTTTTTCGCTCTGTACGCATAAAATTTAATATTTTTTGAGTAAAATGTAGAAGTTGAATTTTTAGATTAGAACTTGGCTCCAACACCCTTAATTACAAAATAAAAATTATTGTCTTTCAATAACAGGACAAAATGATATAAAAACAAAAAAGAAAAAAAAACACTTAGGTATTTGTTTGAAAAAGCAGACGACAATTCAAAATCCACTGAAATCTACAATTCTACACATCAATAAAGTAATAAGAAAATCAACTTTTCCAGGCAAAAAAACCCTTTCTTGCAAAAGTACAACAAATATATTTTTTGTGAATACCAAGTTTTTAAGATTCTTATTTATTTTTAAACAAAATAAAGTAGAATTATGGTAATTAAAGGACAGATTTGTCAGTTTAAATACACACTTTGTCCTATGGGTTATGTTATCATTATGTAACACATTTTTAAAAGCAATTAGTTACATATGTTATAAATGAAATGTAATTACCTGAGGACATAGGAAGGGCTTCCAAGTTGTAAAAGATTTGCCCCGTCTGCTGAAAATCCTGCGGATCTTCGCAGAACGGTCCTCAACACAGCGACAGCCATTTTTCGTAGAAGCAAGGTTGAGAACGTTATAATTATAATACATATGTCACGTTTACTTGCGGTTTTTACCGTAACTATACGTTATTATACATATATTGCGGTATATTACGGTAAAAAATAAACGTATATCACGTATGTATTTTAAAAACATCAAGTTTCAACATGGCTGCTGGCCCCTGGCCTTTGCGGTCTCCTCTCATATTTTCTGCTTTTCGCTGCTAGAGAAATGACCAAATATTAAAAACAATTTATTCAATCGCTATAAACGTGTTGACATTCGCGACATTTATATTCTGCAAATATTAGGTAATTAAAATATAATATAAAATTATAGAACATGAAAATTTGATGTATACCATAGTTTGTTTTTGTGAGATGTCTCAATTAATAGCGTTTTTTATTACTTAGTCGGTGTCTGACGAAATCGCAACGAAAATGCTCCTATTCACCAGGTTAGGATGAATGTTGCGGTCCATCCACTTTCCGAAAATCCCACCGCTGCGTGGGATGAATTATCACAAAAGCAAAAAGTTATAAAAATCAATGCGAAAGCTCCAAACAATGAAGCACCGAGTGATAAGGTAATTCACTTTAATTGTATATATTATATTCAAATATAACTTCTTTTCTTGACCATTACAATATAATTTCATTTAGCTTTTTTAAACTTAAAAAAATATATCCTATCTTAAAAAAGTGGTGTCACGAAATGTCTCGAAAATCTCGCGTACATTGTTGTTGCAAACCTGATTGGTTTTTAAATGATTTGACGTTGAAAAAAGAAAAACAAACTAATCGTTCAAAAAAATGTCAGGAAAACCTTCGAAATACATTAAAATTTCTTAAAACTCCTAAAAACCTCCTGAAATCCCTTAAAAATTCACAAAAACGATTAAAATAATTTTTTTGTGGAATTTCAGGGAATTTTGAAAAGCTTTGACAAAATTTTAAAAGATTATTATATATTTTAGGGGAGTTGGAGCCAAGTTCTAATCTAAAAATTCGATTTCTTCATTTTACTCAACAAATATTAAATTTGGAACTTTTTTCCTCTGTAGGATTAATCCATTTTTATTTAGAATTATGCGTACAGAGCGAGAATATAACAAATTCAAATATTTTTCGAGTGAAACGAAAATATTGAATTTTAAAGTTAGATTTTTAATTCTTTGTTTTATACAAAAAGTATCGAATTTAAATATTTTTTCGCTCTATAGGCAGTATTATATTTGAAAAAATATTAGCGCTACAGAGCGAACAAATATTTATCTATAATTTTCTTTAAATAAAATGGAGAATGGAATTTTGAGTTTGACATTTGGGCCGAACGTCCTTAAGGGATTTAAAAATTTTCGTTACATTTTAAAGGATTTTAAAAGTCTTGTAAGAATTTTCAGTAATTTTAAAAGATTTTAAGAGGTTTCTATGAATTTAAAGGGATTACGAGAAATATGTATAATATTTAAAAGATTTAGTGGAATTTTAAAGAATTTTAAAAAGCTCGTAAGAATTCTAAAAAATTATGATTTTTAAAAGTAATTTTAAAGGATTTAAAAGCTTTTCATGGAATTTGAAACGATTTTAAGGGGATTTGTTAAAATATTCCTAAATTTCTTGAAATTCCAGAGCCTCATTTAGAATTCTTGAAAACCACTTAAAATTCATACAAACCCTTTGAAATATCTTAAAATTTCACAAAAATTTATAAAATTTTAGAAATCGCTTAAATTTGTTGAAATCTTTTAAAATTCTTAGAAACCTCTTAAAATTCCTCAAAATTTTAAAACATTTGGAATTCCTTAAAATGTAAAGGGATTACAAGAGATATGTATAATATTTAAATTAACGTTTAATATAATTTTAAAGGATTTAGAAGCTTTTCATGGAATTTGAAAGGATTTTAAGAGGTTTTTAGGAATTTTAAGTGATTACAAGAGATTTGTATAATATTTAAAAGATTTAGTTGAATTTTAAAAGGATTTCATGAAATTTTAACAGATTTTTAAGGAACTTTAGGGAATTTTAAGAATTTTAAGTAATTTTAAAGTTCCTCGTGAAATTTTAAAGGATTTCACAAATTTTTTAAGATTTTCTAGATTTTATTTTCTAATGACTTGAAGTTGTAAGAAATTAAAAAAATAATCGTACGCGTAGCGGACGTGTTGGTCTGCTAGTATAGATATAAAATAACAATATATATATATATTGTTACAGTTAAGGGTTGTTTGCATGAGTGACACACATTCACTCACACCATTCATAAAATTCGATGTTCCCATGGGTGATATATTTATTCACGCTGGAGATTTTACAAAATGTGGTAGTCTTCAGGAAGTAGTAGAATTCAACAATTGGATTGGTGGGTTGTAATATAAAATTGTAAAACCTTTAATTTATTTTCTAATAATTTGAATAACTTTTTTGTTTTAGGGAACTTACCCCATAAGCATAAAATAGTCATAGCCGGGAATCATGAATTGAGTTTCGATTCCACTTTTACACATCCTTTTTCAACCCACGCTAGCGGTGATCGTCATAAGCACACCGGAACAAGTGTTTTAGATAATATTCCCACCTTAGGAATGTCAAAGGATGTTCTTGCAGAAGCTATTCAAACACATAATGTCAAGGATTATTTAACTAATTGTACTTACCTAGAGGATGGCGAAGTGGTTCTGCATGGAATTAAAATATATGGAACACCATGGTAATATTTTTTTAATGAAGAATTGAAAATCTAATCTCAATATTCCATTTCTTCATTTTACGAATAAAGAATTAAGACTAAGAAGTTTATCATTCTGTACCCACAATTCTATTTAAAAAATGAGTACCGCTTCAGAGCAAAAAAAATGTCTAATTATAGTATTTGTTGAGTAAAATGAGGAAATCGAATTTTTAGGGTAGAACATAAATACAAAACCCTTAATAGTAAATGTGAGGTCTTTAAATGAAAATCGCAGTACTAAAATAAGAACTTTTAAAATCACAGGCAGCCAGAATTTTGCAAATGGGCTTTTAATGTTCCCCGAGGAGCACAGTGTCTTTCAAAGTGGGAGATGATTCCATCAGACACTGATATTTTAGTAACTCATACACCTCCCGTCGGTCATGGAGACCTTTGTTGTAGTGGAGTGAGAGCAGGTTGTGTAGAGTTATTAACAACAGTCCAAAATCGTGTCAAACCGAAGTACCATGTCTTCGGTCATATTCATGAAGGTAAAAAAAATCCTCAGTTTTCTTTGACCTTCCTTGTCAAAAAAAATAACTTTATTCACTAATTGTAGGATACGGTATATCATCAGATGGGAAAATAATATTCATCAATGCCTCTACTTGTGATCTAAACTACTTGCCGAGCAATCCTCCAATCGTTTTCGATATAACTTTACCTTCAGGAATTCAAAAGTCGTGAGCGGACCTTCTAAGTTATCCTAAAATTTTGTATTCACCAGGGAGCATTTAAAATTTAGTTCTTTTGAATTGACAGTAAACAGGGTACGATTTCGGGTTAATATATTTTAAATTTTACAAATTTGAGTAACGCATGTGACCTGTAATTTTGTAACAGGAAGGACTGTGATTTATTAGCAGAATTTTAACGTAGGCAAAAACAATCTCGAAGATTTTGATAGTGATTGTATAATTAAATGTGATATTTTGAATTTGAAAGATCAATGCGGTGCAAATTTGGTTATTACTGGGACATTTAACCAAAGGGATCAACCAGATTGTAAATAAATTGTATATTTATTTATTAGAGGTAAATCATAGTTACACATTAATTAATTTTTTGCAATTATTTGTGATGTTTATTTTTTTATGACTTTACTTGATTTTACATAGATTGTAAAAAATATTTAAGTTACTGTTAGTATTTATTTAAATATTTAACATCATATTTAATATTGTCATTCGAGTCATTTTTATAAATTTGAAGTACAAACTTCAAGCGTAGCGCACATCTTCGAATTTGGGAAACAAACATATGGAAGCAAAATCAGTCCCAGTATTAATTTAAGAATTTTTATTGGATGTAATTTGGTTTTAATTTAAGATACAGAAATTACTTTTTACAGTAATATAATTTTGCAGTTGATAATTGTACAAATGCATTATCATCAAATTTCGGTACTTTAAAACACTGCCACTTAGGTCTTGATTTTTTTTCAGTTTTCTATGTATAGAGAACAATTTTTCTGAATTATTATTATATTATTATTATTATTGAGTTTTTATTCTATTATTATTAGAACTATTCTAGATTTTATAAGAGTAGTTAGGGTAGCTAAAATATTGTCAAAATAAATAAGATGTTTATGCTTCAAAACCACGATTTTCTTTTAATACTTTTTTCCAGCGCATATTAGAAAACAGTAAAACTATTATTTGTTCAAATAAAAGTTGCTAAGTATAAAGTCGAAAATAATATTAAGTAACACTTTATGCATTAATAGATTGTATTAAAAAGATGAAATGTAAATGATAATAATAAAGTATGGAAGCTTTTTAAGTAATCAAGAATAATATTTCTTATAATTCTAATACAGTATTTTATTGAGATTCAAAACACATACACATGACGTGACTTAATTTCTGTAAGCAGTGTGTCAAGTTGGAATTAAAAAATCGTTCAAAAATAAAACTGTATAAGAACTTTAAGGATACTTTCTCGGACGATTTGTCAATGAGAAAGAGAGGTTCTTTTCTTTCATTAAATATTTACATATTCGCTTCATCACAGCGCAGATGTTCATTTACATAATAATAATTATCTATAAAGCATTTTAAGCCTCTTTTATACAATATTAATCTTAATAAAAAAGGAACGGAAGTAAATTAGAACACTAGTGATTTGTAATTTTACGAGTATTTATACAATAAAAGAGCTAATTGAAAAAAAACTTTATCATAGCATTAAATTGAGAGGCCCTAAATGGAATTTATACTTACCGTCAAATTTTCGATTTTCATGTCTAAGCATGTGATTTTGTTCAAGAAAGTATTGAAAAATCAAACTGACGGATAAATTCATAGTTATTTAATATAAAAGTTTCATTTAGCTCTCTAATTGTCAGTAAAATTCTTTCATTTAATACAAATATCTGTACTTATTTATACATTCATCTGACAGATAACAAAAGGCATAAATTTATTATAAAAATAATATAAACGTCAAATTTCTTAAAGTTTGTATTATAATTTTTGTGTTAAATTCCCAATGACCCCATTAAGATTAAAACGTGTCATAAAATTGAATACGAAAAAGTGGAGTCTTCTGTATAAAAATTTTAATATAAACATGTACCGAAGATATTACAATAATTCACAAATAGACGAGTATTTTTGTGAGAGAAATAAACAAAAATTTCGTCCGAAAAATACGAAAATTCATACTGTTGTAAATGAAGCTGACCCTACAAAAAAACTAATATAAAAAATAAACTCTAAATATGATACTTTTTTACCGTGGATGGAAAATAGTCAGGATAGAACGAAATAGTATCAAAATGTTGTACATATTAAAACAATTGCTTTTAGACCACAGAATTCACATAAGTTTCCGTAATTCGGTAAAACTCAAAAATCTCGGCATTGACGGTGGAAAAGTTGATACAGAAAATAACTAGATTCGAATTGAATCTACGTTAATTGGAAATCCCTAACAAGATGACACAAAGGTCACACAATAATTGAACAACTCTATCGAAGAGTCGTATAAAAACTGCTTTTTAAAATAACAAAGATTGTTAGATTGAGATTCAGAACTGAATCTAGTTAACTGAATTAGTTTAGGATTATTGTAATGATTTTCGACATTCCGTTTCCCGATCTGCTGGAGCAGTAGTAAAAACTAAAATAACCCTTACGATTTTAGGTATTCTATTTATCTTAGCTTCAGGTAGAGTGACTCATTAATATGGCACATTCGAGAACAAATACGAAACGGACTCGCCGTTGTGCGTTCTCCTAACTGCCTCAGCAAACATCATCGAGACGTCAATGCACTATAAAAAAAAAATATTGAATAAGAAATTATTTATGAGATATTCCAAATTGATAATCCAGAAATTAGAAATAAAAAATAATTTTGTATACCTGAATCTTGGGGCAGTCTTTCATGTGACCATCTTGTGGAATGGTGTTAGTTACAACAACAGCTTCGAAGCAGGCGTTATTGATCCTGTTAATAGCAGGCCCACTGAAAATACCGTGGGTCAATATGGCATAAACTTTTGTTGCTCCTGCTTCCAACAATTTTTCTGCAGCATGGCAAATCGTTCCGCAGGTGTCAGCCATATCATCGACAAGGATCGCTATTTTGTCTCTTACATCTCCGACTAAAACCATACTCGCCACTTCATTCGCCTTCTTCCTCTCTTTGTGAATCAGGGCAAATTCAACGTTTAGTCTATCGGCGATGGATGTCACTCTAAAAGTACAATTTTTTTTTTACAAATCCGAATACTTCATGAATATAATATAATATTATTCAAGTGTCCAAGTAATAAACAATCTCACCTCTTGGCACCACCAGCATCTGGAGAAACAATTATGCTATTTCGCCACTCGACATTTTCTTTGATCCATTTGAGAACAGCAGGTTCAGCAAACAAATTATCGACTGGAATGTCAAAGAAGCCTTGAATTTGACTGGCGTGTAGGTCCATGGTGATGATGTGATCTGCTCCAGCGACCGAAAGCATATTTGCCACAAGTTTGGCAGAGATGGGTGCACGGCTCTGTAAAATAGATAAATATGTCAATTTCTAGAAGATTGCTTGAATCCTTGAAGTCCATTTGCAACTGGGAATCTCCTGCAAGTTCAAAAATCTCCGGTTAATTTTTAACGTGCCTCTTCTGCAACTCGTATCGAGGACACAAAAAGGAATCGAAACACGGTTTGCGAAGGGAATCAAAACTAGCTCTGTTTAGTTTATAAAATCCGCCACTTTCGCTGAATTCCAGAGTGGTCTACAAAAAGTTTATTAGTTGACTTTTTGTTTCAAAAAGACGTTTGCTTTTTTTTTTCTTTAGAGGGTACAAAATATAAATACAATGGCCGAGTGTTGGAAATCGTGAGCAACGTATGTATTAATAAGTAGATAAAGTAGGACAAATCTCGTTGCAAATGCACCCCAGTTAGACTCGATGGGAACTGTGAGTGAAGCGATATTTTTTGAGTTATTCAGGAAAAACGAACACAGTGCATTCAAGATTGACGGAAGGTTTAATTAGACTAGGACGAAGAGATGCTAAACTGAAGCAAAACTTGAAAACTAAGTTAGTTCTACATACAAAATGTTATGTTCACTCTGATAATCGTATAATGAGTATTATTTAAACTTTAAGTCAAGCAACGGTGCACACATTCTTAATGCTAAGCAGCCTCTTTCATTTCCATAGAGCCCAGTTAAAGATTCTTACCCTAGAGAATTTTTAAGGGTTTTAGATTCATGTTCCATGGTCAAAATTCGATTTTCTCATTTCACTTAACAAAGTAAATATTATAATTAGATATTTTTTCCTCTGTAGCGGTACTCATTTTTTAAATAGAATTGTGGGTACAGAATGATAAATTTCTTAGTCTTCTATTTTGTACAGAGCGAAAAGATATCTAATTTTTTTATTTGTTGAATAAAATGAGGAATTTAACTTTTGAGAATAGAATTTGAATCCAATACCCATAAATTTTGTACAGACACTATTTACAATAAAAGTATTACCTGGAAAATGATATATCCTCATTATACGAGACGCTAATGAAAATATTTGCAGATAAATTAGCGATTCGTTTGACAGAATTTCCGATTCAGAAATGCACTGTGTGGAACGATTCCAATATTAAAACTGTAAAATTTGCATTAAAAACGACCTAAAATTAGCTGTAACGGCACAAAAAGCTGGTTTATTGTTAAGGCCTCGTTTACAAATCGTCGAGAGAAGTGCTATTTAGTATTTAAGGGTCTTGGATCCAAGTTTTAATCTCAAAATTCGATTTCTTTATTTCACTTCAGAAAAATATTGAAATTAGATTTTTTTCATTATGTAGGGTTACTTATTGTTCAAATAGAAGTATGGGGATAGAGCAAAGAATTGTCTAACAAACACTTTTTGCCAAAAACAAAGAATTCGAAATTTTACGACAAAAGTCAATATTTTCGTTTTACAAAAACAAAAGTATTAATATTATACATTTTTTTGCTCTGTATACACATTTCTACTTAATGAATGAATAGCGCTACAAATCGAAAAAATATTTAATTATAATATTGATTAAGTAAAATGAAGAAATCTAATTTTGGAAATAGAACTTGAACTCAACATTTTAAAAACAAAGTTATATTGTATGAAAATATGTTGCTTATTTTATTACTCAAACACTACTATCAACGATTAATCTACTTGAAAATTAGTCCACTTATACAATAATATAGTTCACGTCACATTGTAATTAGTACCCAACGAACAAACGTACACGTACACGTATATACCCCAGGCTGAAGTAAAATGTACACGTAGTGCTATTATATTAATATTTTGCCCTCTCATTCAAATGACAATGTGCTTCTGAAAAATAGATTTCATTCATTCATGAGGGTACCATTCTGCTGTGTAGCAAAGGTTTTAATTAAAGGTTTTGTTAGTCCTACGAATATAACTGCCGAACGAATTACGAAGAAAATCAAAGAAGTTACTGATCTAATGCTCATTGAAACTGTATCATTGCAAAACGATTCACTCGAAAATCTTTCTGCTCTTCATACTCACTGTCGACAGGTCGGGCACAAATTCCTGAAAATACCCATCGTGTCAGAATCTTATTCAAATCATGCTTTTTAATGTCAGGTTTTAATCTGTTAGCAAAAATTTCCTTAGAGGAAATTACCAAGCTTCCACTGGATATCATTAAATTTTGTAAAACTTGATATTCCTCTCTTGCAATGCTATCAGCAGATTATTCAGTGCATCGTCAGCTACTCAGAAACGTGGGATCTCTTGAATTGTTCTTAAACCTCACCATATACGTGTTTAATCAAAATTCCTTACTTCGCAAATAAAACAGAACTCCAGTAACATTGATTCAATATTTGAAAATTAATTTAAACTTTTCAGAGAAAGAAGGGACTTTTATCTTTAAGGCCATGAATTAGTTACTTGGTCTCTACCTTGCCAGTATTTTTTCCCTGCAATGCTATTTCTACATTTATTGAGATATCCAGTTGAAAATGTATAACATTGAAGTAAGTGCACTATGATTATTTAGTCCTAAATATTTAAATTTATAAAAATATTATTTTATATTTTTTATTTTGTTTTAGTAAAAATTTAGGACCAGATAAGCGTAGCTATGTATAGTTTCTTTAATTTTAGAAATTTTCAACTCGATATTTCAATAAATGTAGAAATGACATTGTAAGAAAAAAATGTCGATAAGGTAAGCTGAAAAAATATCTTGTCGACAAAATGATTGCCCTGTATTTCATGCAAGCAAATGATCCGAAACAGATTCAAAACACACTTTTCTCAATATAGTCCAGGCATCTTGTACGAAATATCTTAAACTCTCTACTACATTTTTTTTGCTTAAAATCTGCATTAATAACATTAGGACATAAAAATAAAATCTTAAGAGCGTTGGATATTTATTTTTAATATCAGTTGAGTTAAATGAGGAAATGGAATTTTTAAACTAGAAATTGGATCGGGCACCCTTAATAAAGTTTTTAAAAGAAAAGAGAAGTAGGATACATAAGTACCAGAAGTTTACCCTTTAAATTCGAGTTAATAGGGAAATTCTACTGATTATAATGAAGAGAGTGGACTAATATTGTTTTCAATAATTCAGGATACCCCCAGGGGCGTTATCATGAAGTGCTGGTTTTGTAACAATCATTGCTTAAGGTTATCTGTTTTCGATAACCCTAGAAATATTGTGATCCCTAGAAGTACATGCAAACCAACATTTACGCTTGCAATGAGCAAAATCTTGTTATCCGAGTCTACAATTTTTAATCTATTGTTTCATAATGCAAGTCTTGCTAAATGTCAGTTGACTTCAAATTGGTCCATGAAAAATGACAAAATGTTTTACTAAGTCCACACAGTAAATAATCAACTGAACTTCTTTCTTTCAACAGAATCCTGAACGAAATATGTGAAATGAGGTCGAGCATGTGATTGTGAGCTTTTGATTTTTGCCAATGCCACGAAGATTCTATTATTCCCTTCCATGGATGCAAAGCTGCGAGAAAAGACTTATAAAAAGAGTAGGAAAAAGAGCACCGTAAGTTACCCTGAATTTCCACTCGTGAGTTCTCATGATAAAACTACTCTTTGATGAGTCTGACTTGTCTCCATCGTCACCTCCCTGCGAAGATATCATACAAAGAATACTTTTTTATTTTACCATAATCAGCGTCTCCTCAAGAAATAAGTAAAGCTATCTTCTCTGTGAATGTATATAAAACCTTGAAGATTGTATTTTACAATTTCATAAAAATTTTACAAATGATTAATACAAAATTTAGAGGCATGACTCTCAAATAAAAGTTGAAACTTAAAAAAATGTACAAGTTGAAAAATATCTTAGGGAAACTCAAATATTTAAAAACTTTTATCAGTCTCTATTAAATACAAAATTAACGACTTTTTTTCATTAGTAATGTTTAGGTCAGTTTACGTTCCTAATAACCGTTAGCATCAGCATAATAATGATACAAGTAACAAGAAAGGTATCAAGAAATACAATACTCTATTGCATAATGTTTACAAAAGATATAGGTTTCAAATACCTGCATTGAGTAATGGATAAATAACAAGTAATTTATAAATAGAATTCGACTGAATCTCTAGATCTTTTTAATTTAATATCTTTTGAATTTTTTTATTAAAAGAAATCAAACTTTTATTTTCCTCCTTTTAGATAAATTAAAATTCAAATAACTCAAAAGTTCAAAGTGCTTCACATTAACAGAAATGGAAAATAAATTAACGTTAATTATTAGAAAATTAAGATAAATAAAATAATATTAATGTTAGTGCAGAAAGGAGCAAATGAAACAATTACGTTCTCTTCCTGAGATATTTACATGAGTGAAACATCTTGTTTAAGTGCACGAAAATTTTCCTAGACAATCTTGTGATATTCCGTATTTACTCTAGATTATGATGGGCAAGTTTGCTTTACAGTTAAGAAGGTTTGAATCATTGATAATTAGTGAATTAAGTGCAATTTTTAAAATATTTATGAAAGACTCTACCTTGTCCTTTTTGTCCTGTCTCGCATAAGGGTAACACGGAATGACCGCAGTGACACGAGATGCTGATGCAATCTTGCAAGCGTTGATCATTATTAGGAGTTCCATCAGATTGTCATTGACTTCTCCGCTACCGCTTTGCACGATATAAACATCCTCTCCTCGTACAGATTCCCCGATTTCCACGCTAAAAAATTCAAAGGATGAATTATTTATTGTCAATCGCAATCTTTTTATTTAGTTTTTTTATGATAGGACTAGCTATATTATTTCATTTTGCAGATATTTTCGAAATGTTACACGGTCCGCCTCGAAATAAACAATAATTTTGAGATCAGAATTTGGATACTTAAATTGAAGTAGAAAAATCATTTCATGATGAATAATCTAGTGTGAAGAAAAAATATTCTGTCGTATATTCTATCACTTAATTTACGCTTGATTTCTTTAAGAATAATGATAACAATAATCGATGTTGGTCACATGAAAGATATCTGAAGTTTGAATCAGTTATATTTAGTCTAATATATTATTTCGACAGAAAAATAACTTAATTAAAAATTCAACAAGAAGTTCAAACTTATAAAGCATATTTGATTAATCAATAGCATTCCATATTCTGGATTAAAAAGACGGAACGTATAATCAATTTCCGGGTAAAAGTCTAGCGTGATCAAATAGATTTTGTATTGATAAAAATAGAACTCATTAGTCTCACAATCTTTATACCTAAACCAGTAAAATAAGAAATTAAAATTGTCAATGTCTCTGAAAATCTAATGGCATAACTTTGTGAATTTCTACTTATATATTATCTTGGACAAGGTCACAAATTTACTTTGCCTACTTTCTATAATTTCATGAGTCATCTATCGGATTTGAGCAAGAAATAAAAAATACTTTATGGGATCATAATTCGTACTTTGTAACTTTATTCAATATTTTCAAACTAGCGTGATAATTCATTTAAAAAATAAAAATAACAAGTCTTATTTATTTTTGTTTTTATCTGTTTTCTCAGGGTAAGAAAAATGATCGTTTGCTCTTGTATGATATATTTTATAAACATAGAATTGTTTAAATCCTGTCTTATAAAAAAATAAATTGAATTACTAAAAAAAAATGAATCATATATGTATAAGTTAAATCATATAAGGTACAGACGCTGACTATATCATAAGTCCCCTCAAAAGTAAAGCACGACTCGTTCAAAGCTAAAGCACAGAGATTAGAACAAATTATAAAGAGAAGCTTTTCATTCATTTATCTATCAATCAATTATGCATTCAGTCATAAATTAAATTTGTCTCAATGAAACACGCGTAGCCTTCAACACGCCCAAGCCCGCAATTCACGCTAATTTTCTTCCTTGCCATCAACTCAATAAAGAAACTTGCTCCGATTTATCTTTTTTTTTTTTTTTATGAAAACTATCTGCAACTTGGCACGTAAGCAGAGCGAGAGTAAAAAATATCAACCATGTATGACGGAAAAATGTACATGTCTGTCCAACCACGTGCGGTCCTATGGATTATCGATTTTTTGATCAAATAATATTAGTCTCGATTGGAGTACACAGAAAAGATTCAGTACACAAAAAGCTACTTTTTGTCGACAGGCTCTAAAAGTTTTTGAAATGAAATTCTTCTATAAGTAAAGTCTAACTTGATGTATCAATTAAAAAAAAATAATTGTTATTCGCGCGAAACCGGTTAAAAACACAAGGTAGTATAAAAAATGTTATCATTACCATGTTTCGAGATTGCTGAATTTTTTGGTGACAACTTTACCGATGTCTATCCCGAGTCTGTCGACAATTCTCTGGGCCAAATCTGGATGAGATGATCCACTGAAGACCTAGGACATTATAGTTTTTGCAACTTAACATTTGAAAGAAAATTAGGAAAGTCAGGGGAATGTTTTTATAAAAATATAATAACACAACTAAGTTTCACTGATTTTTAGATTAACAGAAGGTGGAATATGAAAGTTTTATTATGATAGACAACTAATATAAGATTTTTATTTAATTACCTTAATGTTCGGCATCCTGCTTTGTAAATAACCCGCACTAGATTTTTCCAAGTTTCCTCGCAACAAACTCTTGGCACGGACTGGTTCTGAGGAGACGGGCATCACTGAAAAAGCATGGTTCTCAGGTTCTGTCTAGGGCGGAAGTTTCGGCGGTACAGCCAATCAGAGCGTACGAAAGACAGCGGAAGTGACGACACCGACGCATGCGTAGACTCTAATTGCGCGAGAGGCACGCTTGTTTTCTTGATTTTAAACTTGTTTGTCTGCAGATAAGTAGTTATTCAAGATCGAACTACTGATCTCTGATTTGATTAACGACATATCTTATTTTTATTATAAATATTTAACTCTTGCGTGGGAGGTCTGCTAGGATTTTAATGGGCAGTGTGCTAGTATTTTATCTTTGACATTTTTAAACAAGAACTGTTTATCAATTATAAAAAAAATTTAATTAAAAAAATAAACATGTAGTGCAAAAGTTAAAAGCTTCAATAAATACTTTCTAATTATATTTTACAGTACATAATCTTATTTAAATAATTTATAAAAACTTACATTCTTCAGAAGTTTCCATTTTCTTTACCCTAGAATTACAAAGAGCACTAAACTTATACACTCGACGTTCCCAATAGTAAAGAGATCCAACCCAGAGTCGTTCCCAATAGTAAAAAAAACTCCTTTTCTCTATAGTCACATCTATTGCGCATGCGTATTGCATATCAAATACTATTTTTAGCATTTTAAACTTCGCGCGAATAGCAGACAATCAGATGCCGAACCTAACGCATGAGCAGTGGTATCAAGTGCTTATTGCGAGTTGGGCTCTTTACTATTGAGAACGCAACTCCTCTACTATTGGGAACATTTTACTATTGGTAACGTTACTATTGAGAACGTCGAGTCTAATAAAAAAAAAACAAACAAAAAATACAAATTGACTATACATGTCCGGGTAGACGGACGTTCTTGACAAAATTAATTCATCCGGCTGTGATGTACCTTTTAGTTAGTGTAGGGAAAACTTTAGTTTAATTCTTAGAGTTGATAGTATATCAAAAAATAATCGTTACATTCTAAGAACAGTATTAGAGCTCAGTGTGCCCAGATCTGAAATCAGATGCCCTCGCACACAATGAAGAGGCTATGTCCGTGTGAAAATAGTAGGAGACTCTAGAGCTTGATTACACGCTTTTAGGAAAATGTCCTTCTCACTCTACTCTGTGACTTTCCCATAAGTTTGTCTCATTCCACATTTTCCACCTATTTTACCCGGAAAATGTGCGAGAATGAGACAAACTTATGGGATAGTCACGTGGTAGAGTGAGAAGGACATTTTCCTAAAAGTGTGTAATCAGGCCTTAAGGGTGTTGGAATCAAGTTCCAATCTAAAAACCCGATTTCTTCATTTTACTTAATAAATATTAACGTTGGAATATTTTCTCTCTGTATAATTAATCAATTATTAACTACAATTATGCGCACAGAGCGATAAAATATCTAATTAAAATATTTTTTAAGTAAAATGAAAATATTGAATTTTGAAGTCAAATTTTGAATTCTTCGTTTTATGCAAAAAGTATTGAAACTAAATATTTTTTCGCTCTGTACGCAGTCTTATATTTGAAAAACGATTAGTGCTACAGAGCGAAAAAATATTTATCTATAATTTTCGTTGAGTAAAATGGAGAATTGAAGTTTGAGCTTAACATTTGGGGCCAACGCCCTTAACGAAATATATTTATGTATAAAATGATAGTCGAGCAGGCTTGGGTGCTGATGCAGTCTTTGAATAAAGAAAGCACAATTTCACAAAATAATATAGATGCACCCGTAAAAATGATTAATTATAAACACTGTTGCGTGTATTGAGAGATTTGAATTTCGCGCCAAGCTGCAAGTCAAAAAGAAGATGAACGCCGATATCCGCACTTCAGTTCAGCTGTTCTGGTCCCCAAAAATTTGTCACTCTATCTTCATCTTCATCTCGAAGGACAAAATTAAAAAACAATTACTTGATCAAAAAAGTTCACTCATCCGAGTCGTACCCTCGAGCGACTATTCTCAACTTTTCTTTCAAATATGTCGTTTCTTAGAGGTTTAATTGCAATGTTGGCACAGCAAGGTTAGACGTGTGTTGCCTGGTGTGTTGGTTGCTAGAGCTTTGGTCTTCACGCGATTCGTGCCAGATTTCGTGATATTCGGACCCGACGTGACCGCAGACTCAAAACTCCAAGGGTGGATTTTTCCGGGCTCTCGTCTCCCGGGGGAAAGACAAACGAGTTCCTGGCCCTGAACTGGGGAGAGTGAAAAGTTGCGCCGGTTTACAGGAATGTGAAAGACAGTGCGCTGAACAAATTTGAAAGAATTTCAAATTTGACAACTTTTTAATTATGGCAAACATCGCGGCACAGAGAATAAAACGGGAATTTAAAGAAGTTATCAAGAGTGAAGAGGTGAGTCTCATTTCGTCCGAATCTGTCTTTCACAGTTGGGTCTTACTTCAGAACATCACGTTTTACAGTAACAATTTTTTATGTATATATCTTTAGCAACAAATTTAACTAGTTTTTTGCCCTTTTCTCTTTTTTAAAATTGTATTTTTAAGTATTTTATGGGCTCGCCTAACCTAAGTTCCATACTTTTATTCGTTATGCAATCTGCTGACAAAAATCATGATTCTCTTATTCACAAATGTTGCCTAAAATAACGATTATCTTATCTATACAATTTGGAGCACCTTTACTTCTTTTATAGAATCCTATTTACGAAGAGGTTGAATATTAGGGATCAAAATTGTATAAAATAGATCGTATATGAATTGTTATTTTAAAATACATCAATGTGCAACTTATTCTTTTCAAAATTTCGAGTCATGCTTTCGTAATAAATGTTCGTCACAGTCCTTTCGTTTTTCATCCCTGCGCAGAATTTGCGAACTTGGCACTTGAAACAAAAAAAAAAAAACAAAAGTAGACAGAAGCTCAAGAAAATTCTTGAATCTGTCATGTATCAGCTTTTGATGATATACAACATACAAATCACGTGTCAGACAAAAGAGAATGAGAAACGTGGATTGCGAAATGTAATTTCAGTGCGACTCGTTGTTTCTCTTAAGATTTTAATTTTTTTTTTAAAGTTTGCTACACAAGTGTAGTGTATAATCAGTTTAGAATAAAGTGCCACGACACTTTGTTATGAAAATACAAAGTGCCTTTGTGACGTTTCAATGCCATTGCCCTCTACAATTTTTCCTTCAAAATTAAAGACCTTGTGGATGGTTTTAGAATGTAAAATAAGAACCCCTTTTTTTAATTTTAATTAATGATTACGATTCCAATTTAAAATTGTACAATTTGGAATTTCACAACGTTAAAAATATTTAATTTTGATTATTTCAATATATCTTTAATTTTTCTGTTTTTTTGCTGTGGAAAATTTCGTAAAAATTTAGCTATTAAATTAAGTTTAAAAATATATTATGGTATTACATACCATTAGAATTTTCTTCTTCCTTGCTGTAATTCATCGTGGTATCGCAAGCACCCGGGCAATTCATTTCTCGTTTAATTCTGCATGAAACTATTGCGTATTATCCGATAAAAATCCACATAATCTGACAGCTATTATACTTGAATGAATTTCTTATCTAAACTTCTAAAGTCAAGGGTTAGGAGGAGTGTATTTACTCATCAGGGCTTCATTCTTTTAGACGATAGGGAACAGATGAGACGAATGTGTACGATTATTATTATTATTATTCGTAGGTAGTGTAGCAATTTGTTTATTTGTGGGCCAGTTATCAGTTCAAATTACAAAAATTTGTTATCGTTTCATGGTTTAGTCGAAAAACAACTGATTGCTAAGAATCAATAAGGAAAAGAACAAAAGAGAAAGTGGAAACTTGTCTGGAGCTTAAAAAATAAATGACTGTTACTTTCCTTTCATCCCAACTTTATGGAATTTTTATTAATTTGCAATGTTTTCAATAATAACTACCAGTTGAAATACATACACACAATTATGTTTGATTTATTTTATAAATTAATATCGCAAAATAATTTTATTTTAAAACTAATTTCTAGGTAGCAAAATGTGCAATTAAAGTAGAATTGGTGAACGACAGTTTTACGGAATTGAAGGGAGAGATCGCTGGACCCCCCGATACACCTTACGAGGGAGGAAATTTCGTTCTCGAAATCAAAGTACCTGAGACGTATCCCTTTAATCCCCCTAAAGTAAGCATTCTATTTCAACCTATTTTTAAAAGATTTTCCCAAACTAAAGTTACAATGTTCGAAACTTAATTATTGTTTATCATTATTGAACAAATATTCTCTTTACAGGTACGTTTTATAACAAAAATTTGGCATCCTAATATCTCCTCTGTTACGGGCGCAATATGTTTAGACATATTAAAGGACCAATGGTATGTTTAGATATAAATTTATGGAAATTATCAATTTCAGATGAAATATTTTTTATGCTTTTTCCTAATCTTTTAATTTTTATTTTAAGGGCGGCAGCCATGACTCTGCGCACAGTTCTGTTGTCCCTGCAAGCTTTGTTGTCGGCAGCGGAACCTGATGATCCCCAGGATGCAGTAGTAGCGAAGCAATATAAAGAACATCCTGAAATGTTTCGTCAAACCGCAAAACATTGGACATCGGTTTACGCAGGCGGTATGTAAACGCAACTTATACACAACCACACACAAGAAAAAAAGGTTTTCGGACTTTGAAGATCATCGTATACTTATATATTTTGAGGCGCTCGATGAGGGATTATTAAATTCGGATTCTGTTCCTCAAAATATATTGGAGTAAAATGGTCTCCAAAAAAGTTCTTGACCTTTTTCTTATGTGGCTGATCTATCAGTTGTTATGTAACATCCGATACATTGATTGTAAAAAAAATGTAAACAATAATTGTAGGTCCAGCGATGATGCCAGAATTGGATGACAAGATTAGACGACTAACCGACATGGGTATTGAAGAACATAATGCGAGAGTTGCTCTTTCATCGTACAACTGGGACTTGGAGCGTGCCACTGAGCAACTTTTCAGTTAGTGGCAACTCTAGTGGCAACTGGGCAGTTCTTTCTGCCGCGCTATTCATTCTGCCATCGAAGGACTGTTGTGATGTCACTATCAAATACTAACATCACGCCGATCACGTTGTCAAATTTCACACTTCCGATGAAAAAATACGTGCCGACTGCAAATCGCAATCTCAATCTCAAGTGTACTCACTTAAGAATTAAGATCTCTTACCGAGAGCTTTTTTTTTACTCCATTTGTAACATAGACATGACGACATGAAACAATCATCGTAAATAAAAGAGCTTCGGTTTAATCGTACTCGAAAATCTTAAGGGAGGGACTTTGCGTTCTATAGTTTTCAATCAAGCCGCGTCATTTTTCTGTATTGGGTCACACAGACTTCATCCAGAGAGTTCAAGAAATATTCTTTACACTGCAACGCCAACTGCAGTGTCGTATACGATATATCGAGGCGATTCGTCGGATCGGTTTAGAGAAAAAAATGGTTTTAAGGGCATGTGATACTTTACCATAAGAGCAAATTAGTTATACCAATTATACATTCATAATAATAAATAATAAGAGTTAATAAACCTTATCGTGTAGACGAAGGTTTATTGACTCTTATTAGCTAAAAATATTTATTATTATGAGTGAATAATTGGTATAACTAATTTCCTCTAATGTAAAGTATCAAATGCCCTTAAATCATGGCAAAAATGTTGCATAGAATGTTTTTATAATTAAAATTTTTGTATTAGAAATTATTTCAATATGGATTTCAGAACAGATATTAGCTTTTTTCGTAACAAAAGAGGTTCTAAAGGTGAATTAATAGGGAATATACATTTTTTATGTAGTTGAATGAAATTTACTATCATCTCAGTTAAACATGATATTAAATTGAATTTGTAAAAATATTATTGGGGGGGGGGGAAGTCGCTTTTTAGATAATTTACATTTGTCTTGTTGTGACTTTGCTCTTTATTTGATAAAATTAATTTCTTATGATAGCTGTGCAAACGTAAATGAGTCGTCTAAACGATATATGAATGATTTTATATTAATTTAATAATCACATGTCGCCAGTGTTATGCCTAGTGTTTAATGCAACAATCTGCGTTTTCTGAAAAAAATGCAATAGCGTTGTTCTTTGATCTCGGTCAATACTGATAAATGTCAAAGGGATTCGTTTTATGTGTTCGAAGCTTAATTCTTCCGGCGAATAAGACAGCATGCGCTTGTAAATTGAATAGATCATGTTTGAAGAGCCAAATGGTTTACATTCCAGACTCAGGAACGAAGTTGCATTTATCCTTGTCATCGATCGTGTAGACTAATATCAAACTGGTCTTCAAGTATATTATGCAAGATTTTGTAAAAAGAGAGAGACTCAGAGGAGATTTCACACTCAAATGCTCAGCTTTGCATCAAAGACATCTTTAGAGGATTATTGAAACCCGAAAACAAATTTGCTTTAACTTGAATAAAATTTGATTTTTAACAGCACTATGATTTTTCAATTTTCCTCTGAGATAAATCAATATTGCGAGTAAAATGTGGAGTCTTCTACGTACGCGTACCATTATTATTTTTTTTTTTTTAATAGTAATTTATAAGGAGGGCTGTGTCAGAGGTGTGTCTATAAATAATAAATACATGGATTTCCTACGAATTGGAATGGTAATTACAATTAAGCGATTATTGGTACACTGTTGAGCGAGAACTGATACACGGCTTTTTTGTGAAAAAACCAATTTCCATAATCTATATACAGTTCGAAGGTTTGTTGAATGTACATTAATATTTACAGAATTAATATTAATAAATCGATTCTTTTTCAGTGTTAACGTTTCCTTCAGTATCCAGATTCTGTATCTACGATATATTTTGGATTCTTATTACTAACAAGTTGAAAGAAAACAAAATTTGCGTGTAAGGAAGATTTTATTCAGGTGATCTGATTTTTAAAAAGATTCCGTTATTGAATGATGGATACATACCGTGTAGTGTATGTATTAGGCAAAATAAATGCATAATTTCCAAAAAAATATTGTCTTTTGTCATCAGAATTCTGCAAATGTTCATTTGCAAATAATTCACGAATTTAAATAATCGAAAAAAGTGGTATCAAGGGTTTATTGACAGATACTGTTTAGATTTGTTGAAAATTTTTAATTGTTTATTTTCAAATTAAAAACTTATTTTGAACATTTTGGTGTTATTAATTTTTTGAATTTCGCGCGTAATTATTTCATATGGAGGGGTGTGGATACAATTTATAACGGTTTATTCACACCTGCATACAGTCAAGATCAGGGTTGTGCACGTAATATAACTTAAGTAAAGTACATAAGGTTTTTGACGTATTTTACGTACGTATATTACGTAAAAACATCAAATTCATATGGAGTGGGGAGTTTTCTACGTATAATACGTAATTTAGAAATCTACAAAACATATACGTAAAAATCTTCAAGTTACATGTAACTAACCAACCATGGTCGAGATACATGGATGGGCATAGACCTTAAAGTTACAGAAGCTTGCTTGTGTGATGAGTACACAGGTGTGCTCATCTTCATATTCTCGATTGCGCAAGATCAAGAAAATAAAGGCTCATTCACAAGCCTAATAAATAGAATGCTCAAGGTCACGTGACCGAATATTCGAATTTTAATTATATAAAATAAATTACATGGCAGAATTGTAGATCTTAGGAGACTTTAGAATAAGTATTATATTTACTATAAAATCTAAGAAACGATGTGACGCTGTTTTACCATATGGACACTCATTGATTGAGGTACTTGTATTTCCGGGTTTATTTACTACTTAATCCGGGTTGCCTACGCCCAAGTAAGGTTTTATTGCGATACGGATGAAGGCCAAGCGTCATAAGTATAGCATCCAAATTTACACTAATCCTTAGCGTGCCCTAACCATAAAAAGGATTTGGTATTCCCCAAAAATGCATCATCCAAATAGGAAGCGTCTTTCCACCTCTTCTCAAAATAGC
>UCOH01006619.1:0-15078 GCA_900474275.1 Synergus japonicus
GTTATTAGAATATACGAAGCTCCAGATGTGATGAATTTAAGTCAGTGGACTCTTCAACATGATATTAGTTGCAAATTGGCTTGCAGTTGTATTACTTGGAATCCTTCTTTATCCAGGTACAATCATAAACTTCGGATAATTTGCTTATAGTCTTTAATATCTTGTTGTTAAAATCTATAATGATTGTTTTAATTTCTAAAATTTCAAAATAATTCCCAGATTGCATCCACCGATGATAGCAGTCGGGAGTGACGATACAAACACCTCCAGTGGAGGAAAAGTGTTTATCTACGAATACTCAGAAAGTGGAAGAAGGTGGACAAAAACAGAAACCTTATCAAATATCGTCGACCCAGTTCACGATATAGCCTTTGCACCAAATTTAGGAAGAAGTTTTCACACATTAGCGATCGCCACCAAGGATGTTAGGATCATGACTTTAAAGCCAATGCCGTAAGTTTCAAAATCATATATTATTAGTTCTTATTTATTATAGAAACAAGGAACTTAATGCAAAAAAAAATCTATGTTTGCTAACTAATTTAGATGAATGATCTTTCTCATTTCAGAGACTCAGCACAAAGTGGATTATCGCGATTCGAAATAACATCGTCTGCTCAATTCGACGATCATTACTGCACAGTCTGGCGAGTGTGTTGGAATATTATGGGCACGATTCTCGCAAGTTCCGGAGATGACGGCTGCGTTCGACTTTGGAAGGACAACTACATTAACAATTGGAAGTGCGTAGCGGTGCTAAAAGGAGATGGAACTTCCGCTCAAAGTGCTGAGACGCCTGTAATAGCGACGACTCCCAATTCCAGCCATAATGCTGGAAGTACAACACCGCTTTCCACCACCAGGTACTACAAATTGGGTTCCATCAGTCATCCAAATCAAGTACCCTGGCATTGAAAGGAAAGCACGCTTTTTTCTTCTCGGAGTATTTAATATCAATTTCAAAAAGGAATTTATTAGAAAATTCAATTTTGATAAATAATATTAAATATTCTCAATTTTTTAAATCGGTATTCAGTTTTATTTTCGTTAAATACTTCGAACGAGGCTCGATTGAATGTAATTATCTCCCTTTTTTCTTCTTCCGTACTTCCTATTTCACTATTATTTCTCTTTTATACTTTCTTAGTCATAGCGATTCAGTTTAATTCAGTTTTTAAAGAAACGTTTGAACCTAAGTGCATTTACTACTAAAGACTATAAAAGATTGCATATATGCCGATTGAAGAAATTTAATAAATGTATAATAAATGAGTGACAGAAAGCTTGTATTTTTCTCAATAAATGAAAAATTAATGAATAAATCAATAGACAGTTCTTTTATTTTTTCCTCTCGATTCCTTTTTTATGTAGGGCGATGAATGTAGATTTTGTAGAATCAATTCTTTTTTTATCGAATTGAATCAGATATGTTTGTTAGTTTCAGAACCGTAAGTGTTGCTACAGTTACGGCGGAGAAACCTACGATTAGCATAACAACTACCAGTAAGTGGCAGGCTCCTGTTATAAAAGGAAGATTCAGTAAATCGGTGTGGATAGGAAATCCTAGCGAACCAACCCCGCCACCTCCTCCGATTTTAGATCATCCGAAGTCTAAAAAATAAGAGTTGATGTAAATATTGACGGCCCTATGGCCTCTGGACGGGAAAATGGGACAATACAGTGAACTTATTTGCAACTGTCAATTTTTCAAATTTTAAGTAGAAAAACTTGTCTTCAAATTTCTAAGGTTCCAATTTGAATTTGATTTAATGTTTTTAAATTTTAAATCATATATTGTGCAGTGCTTAATTTATTTTTAAATACTTAATCTGTATCTGCTCAAATTTGAAAGCCTTCGAAGTTTTGTTTATAGAAATATTTACTATTTTTTTTTAACCAAATAACTAGTGATACTTGGATACATATTTAACTCTTTCATATCTCTTAACTTTTAAGATGTAGATATTATATATTATTTTATTTTCTAGATAAAATAGTAGGTACTTAATTGCTCATGGACTTATTTATTTATTTACTTATTTATTATTACAAAAGGCATCGTATGTGATGTGAAATGTAAGCAAAAGAAAAAAAAAATAAATTGTAAAATACAAAACAGCATAATTGCAGTATTTTCTTTGTAAAATATTGAGACTATTCTTATTCGAGTTCAAAAATGTTGATGAGTTTTTCAGCTTTTTCACTGCTTTTTCCTGTTGCGAAATAGGAAAATTGCCTATTTTCGCGACTTGTACAGTAAATAGCTATTTTCCATCACATTTTCTTCTGTATTTATTACATATTCGAAAAATGTATTTTTCATAACAATTTATTGATATTAACTTTAGATTTATTTACTTTATATATTCTTAATTTCAAATTTACCCGCCATTTGACAATGTTTTTTACATTTTCCGATTTCCGAGTTCCGACTTTGGAAAATGGCTTCGTGTACGTGTAAACACAAAATAAACTAACATATATGTATATATGTATACATGTGCATTCCATTCTGTTCGCTATTCCATCCATTCATGGTTCCATTCTACATTCCATTCAATCACATTTGTGGCGATCTCGCGGTAATTGTTGTTCTGCTTACAAAAATTAGACTATTTTTTTTTTAAAACGAACTTTATTTTAATGTTAAATGTATAAAATTTTCTAATTCTTGCCGTTGTAAATATTTACTACCTCGTCTATTATTTTCAAAAATACTTATAGGGTTTTATAACATTCCAAATGCCGCAAATGCCTAATGCATAAAAAAAATTTGGGGTTAGATATAAAAATGTTTAAATGTCAGAAATGCTACGATTTTTAAGTGTATTTTAATAAGTATAAAGAAAAATCGTTAAATATGTGCATTAAAAATAATATAAAGTCACTGAAAGAAAATAGAAAGTGCTGAGCCCAAATCTTGATATAAAATCATGTTTTCTTTTCTAACCTCAAAAGATTTTACTTTTTTCTTTTATCCATTTTAAAATCCATAAAATTTGTTAAAATAACCAAATCAATCTTGCAATATTTTATAAGACTCAACGATTTCTAAGTTATCTGAGCTTAAGGGCGTTGGACCCAAATGTCAAACTCAAAATTCAATTCTCCATTTTACTCAAAGAAAATTATAGATAAATATATTTTCGCACTGTAGCGCTTATCTTTTTTCAAATATAAGACTGCGTACAGAGCGAAAAAATATTTAATTTCGATATTTTTTTCATAAAACGAAGAATGCAAAATATAACTCCAAAATTCAATATTTTGATTTTACTTCAAAAATATTTGAAATAAATATTTTCTCGTTCTGTACGTACAATTTTAGTCAAAAATTGATTAATTCTACAGAGGGAAAAAATTCCAACTTTAATATTTGTTGAGTAAAATGAAGAAATCGAATTTTTAGATTAAAACTTGGCTCCAAAATCCTTAAAAAAGATTGTATAGATTATATATTCTTATATTTATTACAAACTTTGATTAGTAATAACAGCGAGGAAAATTGTTTTCAATTAAACTTGGGATACTGTTTTGTACTGTTTTAAAAGACGGTTGACGGTATATTTTTATTTTATTTTCTATTTCAGGTGATATCTGCAAAAAGAAAACATTATGACGTCAATTATAAAATTGACGGCGATTAGCGGGGCAATGGATGAGAGCCCACCCTGTTATCTATTGCAGGTCGATGATTTAAAAATTTTGCTGGATTGCGGATGGGACGAGAATTTCGACCAAGAGTTTATAAAAGAGTTGAAAAGGTAAATTGGATTATTTAAGGGCATTGGACCCAAATATTGAGCTCCAAATTCCATTCTCCATTTTACTCTGTGAAAATTATAGATAAATATTTTTTCGCTCTGTAGCACTAATCTTTTTTCAAATATAAGACTGCGTACAGAGCGAAAAAGTATTTAGTTTCAATAATTTTTGCGTAAAACGAAGAATTAAAAATCTGACTTCAAAATTTAATATTTTCATTTTACTTAAAAATATATGAAATAAATATTTTCTCGCTCTGTACGCATAATTCTAGTTAACAATTGATTAATTTTACAGAGGGAAAAAATTCCAAATTTAATATTTGTTGAGTAAAATGAGGAAATCGAATTTTTAGATCAGAACTTGGCTCCAACACCCTTAAAGAAATAAGGAAGTGAATTCAAAATTTATAACATCTTAATTCATATATTAAAGAATATCTTAAAGTAATATTAATTTATTTTTATGCAGGCACGTCCATCAAATAGATGCAGTTCTTCTGTCTTACCCCGATCCATTGCATTTAGGAGCTTTACCATATTTAGTGGGAAAATGTGGGCTTAGTTGTCCTATTTATGCAACCATCCCAGTGTATAAAATGGGACAGATGTTTATGTACGATATGTTTCAGGTAGTTTCCCTAATAACTTTGATTTTATTGTAATAATTAATTTTATAAACCTTTGAGTTTAAGAAATTTTAAATTCAAAAGCGAACGGAATTTTACGCAACGATAAAATTTATAAAGATTTTGTAAAGAACGTTTTATTTTTCAGTCTCGACATAATATGGAAGATTTCGATCTTTTTACACTGGACGACGTTGATGCGGCATTCGACAAAATTCATCAGTTAAAGTATAATCAGAGTACTTCTATGAAAGGAAAAGGATACGGAGTTACCTTAACGCCTCTTCCAGCTGGTCACATGATTGGTGGCACAATCTGGAAGATAGTGAAGGTTGGTGAAGAGGATATTATCTACGCTGTAGATTTTAATCACAAAAAGGAGAGGCACTTGAACGGTTGCGAATTGGAGAGACTGCAGAGGCCCTCTTTACTAATCACAGATGCTTTTAATGCTACTTATCAGCAAGCTAGAAGAAGAACCAGAGATGAAAAATTGATGAGTAAGGGTCTTGAGTATTATTTTTTCTAATATGTATTTTCTGGGTGATCAGAAAACTGGGCAATAATAGTCATAAGATTATTGATCAAAAATCTACATGAAATTATCATTTTTAGCCAATATTCTACAAACTTTGCGAGGAGGTGGAAACGTTCTTGTTGGCGTTGACACTGCTGGTAGAGTTTTGGAACTTGCTCACATGTTGGATCAGCTCTGGAGAAACAAAGATTCGGGATTGCTTGCTTATTCACTTGCTCTTTTGAATAACGTCAGTTATAATGTTGTGGAGTTCGCCAAATCTCAAATCGAGTGGATGAGCGACAAGTTGATGCGGAGTTTTGAAGGGGCAAGAAACAATCCTTTTCAATTTAAACATCTTCAACTTTGTCATAGTATGGCAGAATTAAATCAAGTTCCAAGTCCTAAGGTAGGATTTCATTCAACGAAAATAATTTCAAACGCTTTCAAATTCAAATACTCAATGAAAAATGTACTAAGTGTTAAAGTTTTGGCTTATTCTTAAAACAAAACTCTTTCAATTTTAGGTTGTTTTGGCTAGCACGCCGGATATGGAATGCGGATTTTCCCGTGAACTTTTTCTCCAGTGGTGCACGAATCCTCAGAACAGTATTATCATAACCAGTAGAACATCGCCGGGAACTTTAGCTAGGGATTTGGTAGAAAAAGGAGGAAACAGAACTATCACATTAGATGTAAAGAGGCGTGTGAAATTGGAGGGTGGTGAGTTAGACGAACATTTGAAAAAGGAAAAACAGAAACAAGAACAACTCAGACAACAACAGATGTATGTATTTTATTTTATATTTAATTCTTCTCATTACTATTTTATTAAGGACGTTGGACCCAAGTGTTAAGCTCAAAATTCAATTCTCCATTTTACTCAATGAAAGTTATAGATAAATATTTTTTTGCTCTGTAGCGCTAATATTTATTCAAATATAAACATTCCAAATTTAATATTTGTTGAGTAAAATGAAGAAATCGAATTTTTAGATTAGAACTTGGCTCAACACCCTTAATGAAACATATAAAAGAATACTATAACCGTTTTTGTCTTTCCAGGGAAACTGCAGATGTGAGTTCAGAATCGGATGATGAGATAGAAGTCGGAGGTGGAAAAGGAAAACACGATTTACTTGTCAAACTGGAAACCAAGCCTGGATTTTTCAAACAGAGTAAAAAGCAATATCCGATGTTTCCCTTTGTTGAGGAGAAAGTTAAAAGTGACGAGTATGGAGAAATCATCAAGTGAGTATCTTATGTTATTGTATAAAATTCGTTTCACATATAACTCTACAAAAAGTAAAAGTTGTTAAAGAGTTTTTAACAGTTTAATTCAAATTTTCCAGACCGGAGGATTACAAAATAGCGGAAACAGTTCCTGAAGCTGAAGATAATAAAGAAAATGTGGAGATGAAACAAGAAGACGTTGTACAGCATCCTGATTCCGGTTCAGATATTCCAACGAAATGTGTGGTTACATCGAGAACTGTAGCTGTAAACGCGTCTGTCACATATATAGATTTTGAGGGAAGGTCTGACGGCGAGTCTTTACAAAAGATTTTGCAACAATTGAAGCCCAGGAGAGTCGTTTTGGTGAGGGGTTCGCCAAAAGACACAGAAATTCTTGCCAAACAGGCTCAGCATGCAGGAGCGAGAGTTTTTACTCCAAATAGGGGTGAAATCGTAGATGCAACGACAGAAACTCATATTTATCAGGTACAATTAATAAAAATCAATTTAATTATATTACAATCTATAATTGAATAAAAAAAACAGTTTGTTAATTGAAATCTTTTGTTTGATAATTTTCAGGTTCGATTGACTGACGCTCTTGTGAGTGGTCTCAATTTTTCAAAGGTCAGAGGAGAAAGCGAAGTGGCATGGATTGATGCAATGATCGTCGCACGAAATCAAATTTGCGAAGATGCTGTCAATGATGCTGAGGATAATAGTGAACAAATTCTTACTCTCGAACCATTGGCGTTAAATAATGTAAGTTTATTTAAACTATTATTTTAAAATTAAATCACGACGTGATAAAAGCTAAGGGCCCTTTCCTCAGATCTTATCACTATTCATAAATTAAAAAATATATAAATATCTCAAATGAATTTCAGGTACCTGGACACCAAACTTCCTTTATAAACGAATTGAAGCTCCTTGACTTCAAACACATTTTGCACAAAAACAATATTCCCGCAGAAATCAGTGGTGGTGTTCTCTTTTGTTGTGATAACACGATAGCAGTTAAAAGGGTAATTATTTCATACAAAATAGTTATATATTTCTCATGAAGGGAGTTGGAGCCAAGTTCTATTCTAAAAATTCGATTTCTTCATTTTACTCACCAAATATTAAATTTGGAATTTTTTCCTTTTGTAGAATTAATCCATTTTTAACTAGAATTATGCGTACAGAGCAAGAAAATATCTAATTTAAATATTTTAAAAATAATTTGAAAGTATTCAATTTTGAAGTCAGATTTTGAATTCTTCGTTTTATGCAAAAGAATATCGGAACTAAATATTTTTTCGCTCTGTACGCAGTATTATATAATATTTGAAAAAAGATTAGAATGGAATTTTGAGCTGCACACTTGGGTCCAACAGCCTTAATTCCTTTCCTATTTGTACGTAAATTAAATTACTCAACTAATCTAATCTTAAATTCATTTTAGCCTGATTCCGGTGGTAAGCTGATATTAGAAGGATGTATATCCGAACACTACTATAAGGTTCGCGAATTGCTATATGAACAATATGCAATTGTTTAATTTTAAATTTATAATAATAAGTAGAACTGTTTATATTATACTGTCTTATTTTATAAGGAAATACATTTTAAACTGGATATTTGTTACTCACTTCTACTCTGTAACAAGAATTAATTGTAAGCATTGTGATTTAGTTTTTTAGATTAATGATTACCCAGTGGGCACAAAAACATTAACGTCCTGAGAATCCTGTTCCTAGGACATCAATTGGACTGACACAAACAGCCTAGGAACGTCTTTAGAACCTTCTCAGAACGTTAATGTTTTTGTGCCCATTGGGTAGTTTTACATTTATAAGTAAATTCATTTTTTTTCAATTGTACAATAGATACTGGACTCAAAACTGAACAATATTTTATAGAATATTATTTCCAGTTATTCTTAATTTTGTAATAATTTTTTGTTTTTGTGGTCATCATTCCTCTTTTTAAGGGCGTTGGACCCAAGTGTTAAGCTCAAAATACAATTCTCCATTTTACTCAATGAAAATTATAGATAAATATTTTTTTGCTCTGTAGCGCTAATCTTTATTCAAATATAAGTCTGTGTACAGAGAGAAAAAATATTTATTTTCGATAATTTTTGCATAAAATGAAGAATTCAAAATATAACTTCAAAATTGAGTACTTTCATTTTACTTAAAAAATATTTGAATTAGATATTTTCTCGCTCTGTGCGCATAATTCTAGTTAAAAATTGCTTAATTCTAAAGAGGAAAAAATTCCAAATTTAATATTTGTTGAGTAAACTGAAGAAATCGAATTTTTAGAATAGAACTTGGCTCCAACTCCCTTCATGATTATCAATTTGTTATTACATATACATATGCATATTACTGGAAATTTTCCAAAATTTCGGAAATATTTCCAATATTCCATTGTAACTTAACCGAATATCTAATCATGATTCCTGTTAAGCGTTAAGTCATAATTTTAGGTCATTTTAAGCTTTTAAGGCGCTTGGAATTGAAATGTAAGTCTGAAAATCTGTCATGTAAGGTATTCTTAATTGACGAAAAAAATAAAGTTATTAGGTAAATTGTAAAAACATATTCTATCGTAGAAAACTCGAGTTAATGACAGCTAACCTAAAAATAGATAACGCATTTTTTATGTGACAGATATGGACCAGATACTTGTTTATTATTTCTAAAAATAGAAACGAGATAGTAAAGCATATTTATTATGGTTGTCGATTTAAATCTTATATACATTCGCCCTTCAATTTAAAAACAAGTATTTAGATATTAAAAAATAATAATTTCTAATATGTAGAAAATTAAACTTTTATATGAACTTGAAATGATTTGACAGTTCATAAAATTAATTAGGTATATATAGGTAATAGATATGTATCAGATTTTCTAGAGGGTTTGCAGAAAATTATAAAAAATCTAAATCGAACATATAAAGTGACTATACTTTCATATCTATTTTTAAGGGATGAAACTAGAAGGTTTCCAGTAACAGTAGAGGATGCAAACTTCTCCCTCAAGACAAACGACACTTTCGAACATTTTTTATTCAAATTAGAGGAAAATCATCTCGACGTTGATTCATTATTAATTAAAATAAAAGTTGAATCATTTAGAGGGGAAAGACACGTGGGTAAGAAAATCGTGGGAAATTAAAGTATCTAAATAAATGTTTATAATTTCTTTAATTTCAATTAAGGGTGTTGGAGCAAAGTTCTAATCTAAAAATTCGATTTCTTCATTTTAATCAATAAATATTAAATTTGGAATTCTTTCCCTCTGTAGCATTAATATAATTATAAATAAAATTATGCGTATAGAGGGAGAAAGAATCGAGTTCAAATATTTTTTAAGTAAAATGAAAATATTGAATTTTGAAGTTAGATTTTGAATTCTCCATTTTATGCAAAAAGTATCGAGACTAAATATTTTTTCGCTCTGTAGCACTAATCTTTTTTTAAATATAAAACTGCGTACAGAGCGAAAAAATATTTAGTTTTGGTACTTTTTGCATAAAAGGAAGAATTCAAAATTTGATATTTTCATTTTACTTAAAAAATATTTAAATTAGATATTTTCTATAAATTCAATTTCTTCATTTCACTCAACAAATATTCAATTTGGAAGGTTCTCCCTCTGTAGAATTAATCAATTTTTAATTAGAATTATGCGTATAAAGCGATAAAATATCTAATTCAAATATTTTTTAAGTAAAATGAAAGTACTCAATTTTTAAGTCAGATTTTGATTTCTTCGTTTTATGCAAAAAGTATCGAAATTAAATATTTTTTGTCTCTGTACACAGTCTTATATTTGCCAAAATATTAGCGCTACAGTGCGAAAAAATGTTTATCTATAATTTTCGTTAAGCAAAATGGAGAACAGAATTTTGAGCTTAATACTTGGGTCCAACGCCCTTAAGTTAAAATTATATTATTTAGAAACTTTATAAATTAAATTGATTTAATTACGAAATTATTAGATTTGTGTAAAATTTTTTTAAAAATAAATTTAAAACAAGTTGCAAATATCGTTTGCTTAAATACAAGGTAAGTCTAACTATTCAAGCTTATACGGCTGTATAAAAAAAAAACAAGAAATTTTCTTTTGCAAGAAATTATTGAAATTTTAGTTTTTGCAAAAGGAAGTTTCTGTTTTTTTACATACAGCCGCAAAAGTCCGGAAAGTAAGACCTAGAAACTTCTGTATAAGATTAAAACATTTATAAATTATTAAATTAATTATTTAATTCCAAATTTATTTTTAAAAAGACCTGTAAACGGTTGTTTTATGTCTATTTAATTTATTTTAAGATTAGCATAGTTTGATTATTATTAATTTGTTTTCAGTCGTTTCATTAATTTTCTCATCATTTTGTAAAATATTATTGTGATTATAGGGTTGAAGTTTCAGAAGTCTAATAGTCTGTCGAAAATTTTTATTTTATTTTTTTTTAGATATTTTGGATTAAGAATATGAAAAAAAATCTAGCAATCATTTTAATTTTATTATTTATTTACTAGTAGAAATTTACCCGGTGGATGTTTAAGTGACTACAAGGAATTTCCATTTTCAAAAGAATTCAAGATAGTTATAAAATTTGCAAAGGATTTCAAAACATTTTAAATGATTTAAAGAAATTTTAAGGAATTTATATTCTAATGTGGTGTAAATAAAAAAAAATCCCTTAAAATTAATTGAAATTTTTTAAAAACTTTTAAATCTTCTGTAAGTGTCTTAAATTGTTTAAAATATATCAAAATTCTTTGAAGTTCATTAAAATCTCTTGAAATCTTATAACATTTTTTGCAAATTCTTCTTAATTCTCTAAAGTTACTCCCAGTAATTAAATAAAATTTTGGGTTTTGGGAATAGTGGAAACTTTTTTTTTGTTATTATTCCAATAAATGTAAAAAAAAATCATCAGACTAGACGTCTGATACTTCAACCCAATATTGTGATTGAGTGTTACATCATATACATTTTCGGAAATAATTTCTCACGCATTAAAATAAAAATGAATAATTTCAGACAAATATGGTACAGAATATCGCATCATGGAATTTGCTTTATCAGACAGCAACGAATCCGAAGGATTACTGCACAAAGGTATTCATGCATCTCTTATGATTATTTCTAAAAAATAATAAATAATTTTTCATTAAGGGCGTTGGACCCAAGTGTTAAGCTCAAAATTCTATTCTCCATTTTACTCGAAGAAAATTATAGATAAATATTTTTTCGCTGTATAGCTATTCTTTTTTTATATATAAAACTACGTACATAGCGAAAAAAATATTTAGTTTCGATACTTTTTGCATAAAACGAAGAATTCAAAATCTAACTTTAAAATTTAATATTTTCGTTTTACTTAAACAAAATTTGAGTTAGATATTTTCTCACTCTGTACGCATAATTCTAGTTAACAATTGATTAATTCTACAGAGGGAAAAAATTCCAAATTTAATATTTGTTGAGTAAAATGAGGAAATCGAATTTTTAGATCAGAACTTGGCAAAATTTGAAATTTCCTTAATACCGTTTATTCTGAACTTTGTTTTCTACCATTAAATATTTATAATTTACAGATTCGTCGACTAAATCGCAAGATTCCAAAATATGTAGGTTGTGTGGCATGAATACCACCAATTCAGTTGAAATTTTTAGTAAAAAAGATCCTGTTGCACAAAAACTAGATTACATTCTGCCAATAAATGTAAGTCGATTTTTTCTAATTAATTTATAACTGGAATCCTAACTGAATTTTTAACTTTTTAAAATAAATTTTTTATCAATTTAAAAATTTAGTAATATCTTAATAAATTTTCTGATCTCGAAATTTTTTTTCAGATTTTCAAAGAAGATAATGTACCAGTCATTGTTTGTAAAAACTGTTGCACAAAAATCAATGTTCTTAGCGAATTTACAAATCAGTGTTTACAGAATGAACAAAAACTTTTGGAAGTAGCAACCTTGTTATCTTCTACAGAAAACGAGCTTGTAGAAACAAAGAAAGATGCCGCAAAATTACAGTTGAAACAAACGTATCCACATTTTTATACGAATTTACTCATTCCACAGAATAATGAATCATTTAATTTTCAAAATGAGCTTCAGTTTTCATTATGCGACGATAACGCCTCAAATTTAGAATTGGAAAATATTATTAACGAAGCTATTTCTTTGAATCTCGAATCGGAGAGCATCTTAAACGACATTACAACTTTGAATTTAGAAACCGATACAATCTTAAATGATTTTACCAACTCAAATCCGAAATGCGATGATATTTTAAACGAAGCAACCCCTTTGAATGTAAAAGAGTCAAAATCAATTTCTGAAGTTTCAAAACCACTTCATGAAATATCAAAACCAATTTTTGAAGAATCAAAAGAAATCTGCGCAGCAACAAAACCAATTTTAGATCAAGAGCTTGAAATTCAGTGCACGAGGATTCAAAGTCTAAGTAGTGAAAAACTAACTGATATAGAGATATTGGATGACCTTAACAATGGGGTCAACTTAGAGAAGAAGTCGATTAAGACGAAAAAGCGAAGCCTAAAAGTGAAGAAGAAAAGAAAATCGAATTTGGGATTTCCCAAATCAAAAAAACAACGTAAAGAGATTATTGACTCTTTTCAAAATGAGAAAAAAGACTTGCAATGCTTTTCATGCAATTTAGAATTTCTTTCACGAGATCAATATCTTTTTCATTTAGAGCAGCATAAACATCGAAACTGTGAAAATTTCTGTCTTCCAAGTAAAACTACAAGTTTAGAGGAAGCTTCTGATTTTAATTCAGAAGATAAATTTACTTGTGAGATTTGCCAAGCATTGTTTATTCAGAAGGAGAGATACGACTTTCATATGCAGTTCCATGCAAAGAGAGATTTGAATGTTTTAAAATGTCCCCAATGCAATAAAATATTCCAAACCGAAACCGTCCTTTGGGATCATTATCAGATTGAACATAAAGATTTTTCATGTGTTGGATGTGACAGAATATTTGAAAGGAAAACGAGTTTAAATTATCATTTAAAAATGTCGGGTCACTCAAGTGAGTAAATTTTTTTAAGGAGATTACTCATAAATGTATCGTGTAACTAGAAAAAAAAGGTCGTAGGTCACCAAAGATATCATGAAGAGTTTTATAGTAATAATAGATTTTAAGCCGATTATGTAATTGTTTTTCAGGGTGTTGGAGCCAAGTTCAAATAAAAAAACTTCGATTTCTTCATTTTACTCAACAAATATTAAATTTGGAATTTTTTCCCTCTGTAGAATTAATCAATTTTTAACTAGAATTATGCATACAGAGCGAGAAAATATCTGATTCAAATATTTTTAAAGTAAAATGAAAATATTCAATTTTGAAGTTAGATTTTGAATTCTTCGTTTTATGCAAAAGAATATCGGAACTAAATATTTTTTCGCTCTGTACGCAGTATTATATAATATTTGAAAAAAGATTAGAATGGAATTTTGAGCTGCACACTTGGGTCCAACAGCCTTAATTCCTTTCCTATTTGTACGTAAATTAAATTACTCAACTAATCTAATCTTAAATTCATTTTAGCCTGATTCCGGTGGTAAGCTGATATTAGAAGGATGTATATCCGAACACTACTATAAGGTTCGCGAATTGCTATATGAACAATATGCAATTGTTTAATTTTAAATTTATAATAATAAGTAGAACTGTTTATATTATACTGTCTTATTTTATAAGGAAATACATTTTAAACTGGATATTTGTTACTCACTTCTACTCTGTAACAAGAATTAATTGTAAGCATTGTGATTTAGTTTTTTAGATTAATGATTACCCAGTGGGCACAAAAACATTAACGTCCTGAGAAGAACGTCAATTTGACTGACACAAACTTCTTAGGAACGTCTTTAGAACGTTCTCAGGACGTCAATGTTTTTTTGCCCACTGGGTTGTTAATTAAATTTGTTTAAAAAATTCACAATTGTTATTAAATGAATAAATCTGAAAAGTAAGTGACTTTCCTCTATAATATGTCCTCTATAATCAATATAAGAGAAATAGAAAAATAATTCAAAAGATTTGTATAGAATTCAAGGCGATTTCAAAGAAATTAAAACAAATTAAAAATAGTTCACAAGATCAGGTATTATTGGTATGATGGGAAACCTCTATAATATAATATAATAACATATGTATTTAAATTTTTGGCGGATTCACCTAATGCATAGTTACTGACTGTGTATAACCAGTGGCGCCACTTCCAAATCAGTAGGCAATGTAGGTTTCTTCCTCTAATGTCTGCGGATGTCGGAATTGAAATTATCTATATTATCGATACGAGGATGTTCTCCGTAGCAGCTCAATAGTTCAGATTCACTTAATTAATTATATTAAATTTGAATCTTAAGATTTGAATAACTAGGTAAAGTCTGATAATATGACTGGCTTTTTATGTTCATCTTAATATTTTCTTATAATTCTTTTAAAATTTTTTACACCGGCATGGCATTCTATATTGATTTAATTTATTTGATGAAGTTAAAAGTAACGAATACAATTTTTTCGCTAAATCTTTCTTTTATTTTTATAAACATTTAAACCATGTATTAGTGTTCCTCTCCCTCCTTTATCCACATTTTTTTTCCTTCACCTTCATTTCCAAATTTATTGAAATTTCTATATTTAAAGTATGTAAATTCACGAGTTAAGTTTTTCTACTTTTAAATATTTACATTTGTAAAAAAAATATTTTACACTTTTTTTATTGTTTTATTAAAAATATAGGACTACATGAACGTACTCAGTATGTTTTCTTTAAATTTAGCAATTTTCAATTTGATATTTCCATAAATAAAGAAATGGAATTGTAAGGAAAAAAATGCCAATAAGAGAATAGTAGATTGTGCAACGAGTGGACGAAGTT
>UCOH01006620.1:0-12017 GCA_900474275.1 Synergus japonicus
AGGTTATATTGTTATTATAATATTGAGCTATATGTATTATTCTCACGTCATTTTTGAAACGCTCTTAATGTACCGAATGATCGGAAAATAACAAATTTAAATAAATAACAGCAATTTTTATGAGAAAATAATTACTGATTTTCTAAGAGCATTTATATTTTTTACAAAACATACATAAATATAAATTTATTCTGACACCGGCTGAAAGACTCTTACCGAATCGGGCGTAAACAGTGTACGGCCTTTGAAATTTTTGTTCTTATAGGATGTATTGCAGTTGGGAACACAGCACGTCATCGTTATGAAGCTTCTATTTATTTATTCACTAGTCGACAACATATTTTTTATTGCACTCGCGAACTTTTTGACTTGACATATACATATAACCTTATTTTTAAAAGCAACACGCAGAGTTCGAAGAGCTCGGACCACTCACTCGCGCAAATTCACGAGAGAAAAGAAGACGGGTAGATTTGTACCGCGCATGTGCGAACAATCTGCCTCCGTGCCTTACAAGAAGGCTGGTACTTAAAGTGCAGTTTCTATTGACATTTCTGAACACTTCCCAATGCATTGTTCGATCTCCTTACTATTCCTCCGTGACCACTTCATGTCTAAAATCATAAGTTCTCATAAATTCTTAGAGAATTTAAGTCTCGGTTATATTCTCATTCATGTTCCGTTCTCGAAGTAATATAACCGACTAAGAACTCTACATAAAACATACATAAAAACATACGCCAAAAAGATGAAGTTATGCGTAACTGACCAACCCTGCAGTTTTATTCCATCTTCACTATCGTATGCATGAAGATTCAACGCAAGACTTTTTGTAAAGACCACAAAAAAAATTGGTTTTATGGGTTTAGTATTTTTTCCTGAGTTGTTGATGCTGCTTAATGTTGACTTGGTGTATTAACAAATACATTATATAAAATAAAAATGTCTGTGAAACCATCTGTTGATCTCCGGGCAGAGTTAGCCGAACTGGTTAAAAGAAAAGCAGAGATTGCCGTAAGTATATTATGTTATTAGTTTTTGTTTTCTCAATTTTATCCACTCTTTCTAACTATCTTATTATATTTATTCACTAATCTAATACTATCATATAATTAAGTACATCAACCAACAAAAGAAATTCCTGTTTTTTTCATCCGTAGAAGCAACGGATGAAAAGTCTTTTCGTAGATTTCATTTTCATTTCATTTTATTTTTTTGAGTAAAAATATACGGTTTTAAGTGCCATTTGGCAGCGATGTATTTCTCTATATGAGGAATAGTGCTTATTCATTGTTTTTCGAACAAACTAATTTGTTTGACTAAAATGGAAAAGTTTCATTTAAATTAACCTCAAGTCTAACCCTTGCCGAAACTTTTTCATTTTAGCCGAACAAGTCTGTTGGAAGTAAATGTATGGAAAGAGATAGAAATTTGGAGATTAAATGTTTTGATTAAAAGGGATTGGAGCAAATTTTGGTTGACAAGAAAATAGAAAGGTATACTGCCATACAATCGAAAAAAGATACATTAGTTCAATCTCATTGGAACTTTGAAAATCGAGAAAAACTGTTAGCCCAAATAACGCTAATATGGAATAAAATTTTGAACAGTTTAAATATACACTATTCAGGTAAAAAAAAAAATGCTCTTTCATATTTTGCAATGAAAAATTAATTTTTTAAAGAATTTCTATGAAATAGTGGACTTGCGTGTTTTTGAAAATCGTAAAAAGTCGAAAAGACATTACATATTGTCATTTTCAAATAGGCGGTCATTTTTATACATGTATTCATACTAGCGCCATGCACGGGAAGTTTAGGCGTGTGTACTTCCCGAAAATTTTTCTTATTTTTCGTTACATTACTTTGGTCTCCTTATGTCTATTCTCCATGGCGAGACTTAAATTCTCCAAGAATTTATAAGAACTTATGATTTTAGAGATTTTGATGACAAGGGAGAAAATTATTGATCAATTAACCAATAAAGTGTAATAAATTGTATTTTGCACTGACATTATAGTGTATTTATCTTTTTTTAATGAGCTTTACATATGTTGTAAATGAAAAAACTTTTTCACAAATGTATGCAGAGTATATATAGGTTGTATAACATTCAAATGTATGTATAGGTTGTGTTTTGCATATTTTACATTCCTAAATATGTCTTAGCTAGTAAATAACTAAAATTTAACTATGTAAATAATAACAATTTTGCTAAAAATCATAAATTCTTTTAAATTCTCATCAATACTGTCATATTCTCGATCATATAACCTGGATTTAAGTTCTCGAGAATTTAAGGACTCTAGAGAACGGTGAGTCACACAGAGATGGACCGGGATGAACAAAAGATAGAAAGAGATTGGCGGAGATAGACAAGAGGTAAAAAGAGATTGAAAAGAGGAGATTCAAACAGATAAGTGTGAATGTGGATTGAAATAGAGATAGACAGGGATAAAGGACTGGATTAAAATAGATGATAGTGAATTAAGATTGACAAGGAGATAGAAAGGGATAGACAGATATATGCAGAGATAGAAAAAGAGAGATAATTGGGGATTGAATGATATAGGAGAAAACAGCGATTAACAAGGTGATTGAAAGAGATAGAGGGGATAGGCGAGAGATAGAAAAGGATAGGACTTCTATCTCTTTATTTCCAGCAGAGAAGTTATTTTTTTCGAAAAAAACTCCCTGCCAAACGGCACTTAAAACGCTGTATTTTTGCAGTCTGAAAATGAAGTGACTACGAAATAACTTTTCGTCCGTTCCTCCAGCAGCCTTAATAAAAAGTTTTGGATTTTTATCTTTTGAAATTTTGAAAATACATATTTCAACAAAGGTATCATTGAAAAATGAAAATATTACTTTTGTCAAGCTATTACTTTTGATTTTCCTAAGATAAGATAAAAAAGATATAAAATATTAAAAATTGTGCTAATAATGAAAAATAATGATCTAATTGCAGGACACATTAGCAAATTTAGAACGACAAATATACGCTTTTGAGGGTAGTTACCTCGAGGATACACAATTATACGGCAACATAATTCGTGGGTGGGACAGATATTTAGCAAGCAATAAAAATACCAATAGTAAAGCAGACAAACGGAACAGAAAATTTAAGGAAGCTGAAAGATTATTCTCAAAATCCTCCATCACATCTATGGCAGTAAGTATTTGGATACAAATATCAATATACTTATCAAAAGACGAAAGTTGTTATATAAACTATTTTATCTTGAAAGGCGTCAAATAGACAATTACTTATGAAATCACGTCATTATTATTGAAATTTTGATTGATTTCCCTTTTAAAAATATATGCAAAATCCGATTCTACGACTTTTTCGGACATCTTCTCAAGTTGCTGTGAATCAATTCCAGATTCCACATGAAATCAAAAGTTAATGCCGTATGAAACCAGTGTTTCTAACGGGTGCTCCACGTGGTACTGCGCATGCGTCGCTCATTGCATCTAGATCGTTTGATTGGTTACTTTTCGCGCGAAATATTGAAAGAAAACTAACGAAATTATCCGCTTAGATGATGAAGGGATTGAGAGGCAATTCTTTTTGACCCTTAGACACCGCAAGTTCCACAGTAACGCAGCTCTTTTACAACATACGAAATTTTCATAAAATCACGGCAACTTCTGACCATGCCTGACAAGTTCCACAACTCAATATATTTTTAATACTTTTTGCTTAAAACCAAGAATATGCTTTCAAGAAGAAAGGTGCT
This sequence comes from Synergus japonicus, assembly GCA_900474275.1. Classification (NCBI taxonomy): domain Eukaryota; kingdom Metazoa; phylum Arthropoda; class Insecta; order Hymenoptera; family Cynipidae; genus Synergus; species Synergus japonicus. The sequence goes on from UCOH01006620.1 coordinate 3,743, forward strand.
AATTGAATAAGCAGAAAATTTGATACACCTTCACAGTAGACGTGTGCCAAAAAATTCGATCCGTGTCCCCGTCGAAAAACGGTTTTTCAATTCGTTTGGTCGGCTTTAGATAGTCCAAAATTATTTTTAATTATAATTCTAAAAATTTAAACCGATGAATAATATAGAATGCAGATTGCAGATCTAGATCTATGTTTATCCATTTGAAAATGACTAAAATTTCAATTTATTTTATTAGATTACTAGAACATCACACCACGCTTCGCGCGCCTATATAATTACTTTACGTTACGCACTTGTGATGATCTCACGTGACCATCTCTCAACCAATCAGATCACGAATAAACTGCGGACACTCTACAGGTCATCTATTTTTTAAGAAAGGATTTATTAAATTACACTGAGAGAAGTTTTGTGTAACTGCTGCACAAACTATGCTTGTCCCTTACTTTGATCAGCTTTGGTGCGTCTCCTGTCCAAAAATCAGGAGAACTGTCGTACCGAGTCTATAGTACCACTGCTGCACTATAGGTTTTAAGACATTCTGAATTGGAGAAAATAACCTCAAAAAACTAAATTAAGTTCAATTGCTGATTTACGATTGACACAAGAAACGCAGGAATCGTTTCAAGTTGTCAATGAAATGGAGTTTGAAAGATGTCAAACTGAATGGTAAAAAGCAGGTTCCTTTTAAAGAAAGGAATCTGCATCATTCAATTTATGTTTGATGAAGCCCAATGTAGCAACTTAAATTAATTGAATTTTTAATAGATTCAATAATGTCCATCATAAAACAAATTTTTATAAATGAGAATTTTGCGTAAAATGAAGTATCAAATTAATTTATACCAGTGATGTCCAAGCGTGAGTAAATGAGTAGTTTGCCTTCCCCCTCTTCTAACATCTTTAGTGGCTGGTCAAAAATTAAAAATCGAAAATTTTATTAAACTAAACACTAAAGGTGTTAAGAGAGGGGGGAAGGCAAACTACCCATTTACTCACGCCTGGACATCACTGATTTATACCTACCTATGCAAATATTCAATTAATAAATTAATAAACATCACTTTCATTATATTAATACATTTTATTTCATCATTATATTTCATTATAACTACAATTAAGAAAACACTGATCTACCAAATATTTTTTTTAATGAAATGCAAAAAAAATGTAATTAAAATTTTCCTGCCTGAAGGTCTTGCCTTGTGAGGTGTGAAAGAATCTTTAATCAACTTCTGCTGTCATTGTACTCCGCCATTATTATCGGCGCATTTATATTATATCTCGCTCTGTCTACTATTAGACTTTTCTTGTGTTATAAAAAAACAGTACTAAATTATATTCTTTTAAGACTTTACTACATTTAGAGCCGATTTTACTATGGTTAAATTTTAACCCTTGATTAACTTTATTTAAGGGGTTAGTACCAAAGTTTTCACTATTTTTTTAAGAATTTTTTTTTCAAATTAAAATTTGTATTACAGTTTCCAATTTTGCACACATGATTATAAATATAAAAAACTATTACAACATTTTTTTTTAATAATAAATCTGGCTGATATGGCTGCCGGAAGTTACCCATTTTAAAAACTCGCGTGCATGATTCAGAAAAAACTATTGGACCGATCGGGCTGAACCAAAATAATTGAAATCCGAAAAAAATAAATACAAAATGGTCGACTTGAAATTTTTTTTACCTTTTTTTAACCGTAAATTTTTTTGAAAAAGGGTTAAATATTAATCAATAATTATGATTTTGGTTCATGCCATAACGACATATGTGTAGAATAACATATCCAAATTTCAGCCCGATCTATAAGTATCTTCTAAAATACTTTATTTACTAAAAAATGGCTTAGACAAAAGTTGACCAGAATCGAGAGGGCCATTTAACTGTACCATCAATTTTGACCTTGAGTTCAATTTTCAAGGTCAATTTTGCGTTTTTCGATCTGTTCTCGATATTTATGACCAAAATAACGATTAACCCAACAATTCTACATATATTTATTATAAGAATTTTCACTTTTTAGAAAATCAATTTTTCAAAAATGTTCTTTGGTACTAACCCCTTAATAAGTACATTACGTGCCACCATCTTTTAAACCATTATTGAAATAGTTTAATCGCTGTTTAACTTAATCGGACACTTTTGGCCGAACACTGTATAGGAGGGTATAACCCCATATAAATAAAGGTACAGCATTTATTAGTTTGAAAGAAAGTATTTATTTCTTACTAATTACATATACAACATAGTACAGTCGACTCTCCCGTATTGAACATTATTTTGGATCGAAAAATTCAAAAATTGAACACTTTATAGTTTACGCCCTTTGCGCATGGTACGATATCGTAAACACGTCGTACGTTTTTGCGTTGACTTTGCAACATCGTAAAGACATCTTAAAGATATGGACATAGGATGTCGTGAAGTCGTGGTAAAGATAGAATAAAATGGAATAAAAAATCTTCTCCAATATTTATACATTTAAAAAAACGCTAAATGCTAAGGAACATTGAATAAAACAAAAAAGCAGAAAAAATGAACGTTCAGGTTTAGTAGGGCGGCATAAAAAAAGCAGGATAAATCCTGCTAAATTAGGGCATCTAGCAAGTCTAACTGAATCCATGCAATTGAACGACAACCTTGAATACTTCTGGGTCCCACTCCTACTTCTGTGATGTTAGAGGTCAATTTGGCGCGCCAGCACAAGCCCCGGGATTACTTTAAGAACAATTTTCCTAAGAACATGAATCTAAATTGGATAGAAACAGTTAAATTTTACACGTTTGAGAAGTGTATAATCGAAGAGATACCATTTTTTGACACTTTTGTACACTGTTTTTCAATAAATAAAAATACTTTAAACAATAATATTGAATCAGAGTTTGGTTCATGTTTGGCGACATGATATAAAGAAAATATGTACCAAATTTCAAATCTAGCGGTTGAATATTTTTTGACCTAAGCTACACACAAGTTGAGAAAAGTTGTTTCGAGAAAAACGCACTTGAAAAAAATTCTGACAACGAGAAAATTAGAAATTTTCATTAATGTAGAGCAGGCCTGTCCAGTACGGGAGGATATACTTTTGGACCAAATTTTAAATTTTTCCCACTTCCACTCTCTCTTCAGGTTTGGTGTGTAGTATTATATGTAGAGTCACTAATAGAGTGTAGTGGAGAGGAGATGGGTCCGTCTTTACTCGAGAAGATAGCGGTGGTGGGAGAAGTAACAATCTGGTTTAAGGGGATATGCTAGTTTCTCATTTTCAAAAAATCGATCTTTTTCTTTTTTGCATTTTTGCATAGCTAATCATCCTAAAAATAATTACCCAAAATTTTAAATCGATATCTAATAGTTTTTAAATGGGAGCACTTTAAAGCGGCACTGTTCATTAGCGCTAAGATAATTGCGGGCTAAAAGACAAACAAAAAAACATTTTAAAACAAATTTTAAAATGAATGAAAAATCTTCATACAACCATAAAAAAGGCTCCAGAGCAAAACAGGTCATCAAATCGCGCAATAGAAGAGAAAATTTACCGCAAATCAAATTTGCGTTGAAAATTTTAAATGCGTTTTTCTCAAAACTGCATTTTTAAAATCGGGTGACGGTGTAGCTCGAAAACTAATCATACGATCGACTTCAAATTTTTACACAGTTTTTTTTATGTTTTTACAGATGATAGACCTCCAACTTTTTGTTATATAAAAAATTACAACTTTTATAAACAAAAAATTAGCGTTTTTTAAGCAAAATTTGAAAAAAAAATTGTCTAAACTACGCCATTTTTATAATTTTTAATATTTTCAAAAGCTAGAGGTCCATCATCTAAAGAATCTCATGTAGTTTACTAAAAACAATTTTTTTTGTCGAGCACCTTGGCATGGCCGACACCGTCACCTGTATTTAAATTTTTTTTAAAGGACCTTTGCGGTTCGCCTTTTTTCTCCGCTTCCAATGAATATTTTTTGACGATTTTTTGAACTCGTAGGTTTCTTTTTTTAAATCTTCAAAAATTACTGTTTTTTTCGTCCGAGAAACTAGCATAGCCCCTTAAGAGGAGATTGCTAGTAACTTACTAGAAATTCCCTAGAATTTTCCCTTGCTAGACAGGCCTGATGTACAATGCTTACTGATCAATCAATGATTCCAGCTCCACATAACAATTCCATTTCTTCCTTATAGGCATAATTTCGAGCTTTCAACAGCTTTTTTTTCTTACTTTTCGACCTTCTTTTGACTTCAATGAGTTGCATCGATTCTGACGGCTCACGCTCATTGAATTGGAATGAGTTTGAATTTCGCTTTGAAATTTTGAGAAAGTATTTTTGAATAGTTATATTAACTATTTATGTAATAAAAAAACAGAATCTCCAGTTCAATCTTGTATTTTAAAACCACACCAATTTAAGTTGAAAAACTTTTACAGTATAATATATATTTTGTTTCAGGCTGTTAGCGGTTTAGTGGACAACACGCAAGAAAAAAGTAAGGACATGAACGGATATTAGTAGTATTTGATGTTTATAAATCAGTGAAAATATAGTTATTAAAAATTCGACTTAGGGTCCATCGGGGTAATTGTGGTAGTCCGGTTAAATGGCTAAAAAAAAACAAAAAAAACTTTAACAACTACCTTGCCCAAATGTATTGTATTTTAATTTGCTCAAAAGTAATAAATTGCTATTTTTAATTAATATATAATTTTAGCATTTTTTATTTATTCAATAATAATACTAAAACAAAAAAAAATACATCTTCCTTCATTCGTGCGAAAATGTACAATATACAATGTTTATTAGCAATATAGCAATATAAGGATAATTTTAGGAGCTAAACGACTCTGTCCAATGAACCACGATATCTCCAATTGACCCTATTTGCTTTTTATATACTCTTGGACTAATTTTTTTTTAATTTTCATGGTTATTTTCTTTATGCCTATCTTAAGCTTAGTATTTTCCGACTTAAAGCTATCAAGGAGACATCACGGCTCATGGAATTTAGATTTGACCCATCATTTTCATGATGAAAGAGCATCACTAGAGAGGAAAATTAATAAAAACGTTCGATGCGTTTCTCAGTCGTTTTCGAAACAAATAGAATTGAAATTTTAACCACATTCCTTATACTCAGACATTATTTTATTCGTTAGTCAGCGAGATAGCTTAAGTAGTAGCCTCTCGGTCTTGCAGCCTAAAAGTTTCGGTCTCGAATCTCGCTACCTGTATTTTTTACATTCTGATTAGAGAAGCTATTAGATTTTTGTAAAATTTGATCCTAAAACTCTTCGAGAGTGCTGCTACTACGCTTCCGTGCTCACTGCCTCTACACCAGTTGCGCAGTGACTGTGCTTTTCCGTGCTACAGGTTATAGGCACGTTTTGCGTAGCAGCCATGACTCGAAGCGCACTGACTATACAAATCGTCTCTCAGTGTACAAGTATACTTATTGTGATTGGAAGGTGAATGTGTGAGCTTTCGAACACAGTAGTGGACATTTGTTGCAAGCGCAAACACCGTTTTTTTCTCGTGTCGAAAATGTCAACATTCGTCCTGAAAAAGTAAAAATTGTAGGGAAAAAATAATTTCTAAACATTTTGTTAAAAACTTTCATATTTAAAAATTCTTTAAAGCTATTGGAGCGTTTTGAAATATGAAAATTTTCATGTAGAATCAAGCAAATTCCCACGTCACGATTTACTTTAGATGACAAAGGGCATAGCAGGATAAGCATGTGTGTGCTGCCCCCGGCCGACTTTGTCCGGGATTTTTACTGTGAGTTTGTACTGTTGAACTATTAACTTTCCCCAAAAATTTAGATCTGAATACAATTTTTTTGGGGAGTTATGGGGGTGGAAAGAAAAAGCGAAAAATATTTTTTTTCTCGAGAACGGCTGGAAGAATTTTTATGAAAAAATATATGTTATGGGTGTTACGAACGGTTGTGAGTAGTTCATTTACTTAACAATAAATAATATTTTAATGTGCATTATTAACTCGGGTAGTGGAGTCTGATATCTGTCTTCTTTGTTTCAAGACGTTTCTGTCATTTATCTTACTAACACTGTGTTAGGGTATTTCAAATAAAATAAATAAAACTTTTCCAATTTAAAATTATAAACTTTATTTTTAAAAATATAATGCGAATAAAGTGGAGAAAATCGTGTGTGTGTGTGTAAAATGAGATAGTTTTACTTTACCAAAAACTCCTTGCACAAACCGTAGTTCACCAATCCAACCCTCACTTATAAAAGATAATTAAGAAATTTCTATAATTGACTAAATTTCTTTAAATTTTAGAAACTAATTAGGAATTTATTTCCTAATGCCCTTAGAAAAAGAGGGAATTTGTCCCTTGTCCTTTATTTGGACTCACTTCCACTTCGATTACACTTCAAACATTACTCGCGGACGAACAGAATTGGAAGAACCGCATTTCGAGATAATATTCTAATTCATTTAAGAAAACAAACACTTTTCCATTTATTAGTTTTATTATTTGATTTTACGTCAACTTTAGAATGACAAAAAGGAAAAGATATCAAAAATAACAAAACTAAAGTGTTACGGGATTCGCGAACCGAGAGGTTTACTTAACGCTACCTGTGGATAGGTCGTTGAGAATCTGCGCTAGCACTTAGCATCTTCGTTTCCACATTATATTATTCACAATTAATTAAGTGGGGCAGAACTACTTTTGTGGCACTTGTGCTCACCTGCAGGCGGCAACTCGGCCGAAAACTGCAGAATTGCATTTCCCACGCTTTTATGGTGTTAATCCGCGTCGCCGGATCAACATGATACTTGATGACCTTTTCATTTACTAAATTCTCAAATTCTCTAAACCTTACTACTTTTCCAATTTAAAATGATTTGGGAATTTAAAGCCCTTTTCATTGTCTCTCAATAATTGTAGATGTTTAAGTAAATTGGCTAAATTAATATATTCAGTTTTAAAGGTTTTTGTAAAACTGAATAATCAATATTTTTAAGTTCATGAATAATCCTCATTATTATTAATTTAAAAGTTATAGAGAATTAGACAATTAACAAAGAAACATCAATATTTATTATTATTGTTGATTAATTTTGCATTTATTGCAAATAATTTTTGTTAGAATTAATTCAAAATATATTTTTGTATTAAAAAAAAAGAGTCTAATGTTTAGTGTTTAATGTTTGGTGTTTAGATTTCTTGGAGTGTAATTAACATTTTATAGTTTACGTGCATCTTTACATGAATGGTAGTCAAAATCATACTGCTCACATTAAGCACACACGCCTTCATACATCATTCTAAAAATTTTAAATTGTTCAAAATTGTACGTTACAATGGGTTTCGATGGCGGGATATTTTAGAAAAATTATGAATTTTTTTTTTCAAAAAAAAAAGTGTCAAAAAAAATTTTCAAAATTTTTTTGATTTTTTTAAAATAGGAAGCTTTTGCGGCACACCCGCATTTTTTCAAAATGTTCTGAAAAATGTGCCCCAGGTTAGAAATTAATTGAAGTGCTAGAACAGGGTGAAAACAATTTTAAATCTTCAGCGTACAGCGTTAAGTGTACCACCCGCTATATGCATGCGTATCTACACTGACTGTAAAGGGGTAATATTTTATTCTGAGTTCCTTCTCTCTCACAATTCGGGGTGCTTTTTTATTGTGAGTCCCCTCGCCTGTCGTGTATCAGGTTCCTGCTTTACTGTATTGATGAGACCACTCTTAATCTTCGTCGCTATCCTCTTCAATTACGGGAATAATATTATTCTTAGTGAACATTCCGCTGAGAATTGCAGCTGGCTTTAGAATTTTTGAAATGTACCTTGCATGGGATAGATAGTATATAATTGCAGCAATATGTGAACAGCAACCAACAGTCCTATTTCCGTTAGCGGAATCACACACGTATTCCAATAAACCAGACATTCCAACACTATTGGGCTTATATTTAATGAAACATTTATATAGTTTTTTAGAAATATGCCGTGATTGAACTTGCACTCTTAATACATTCGGTTGATCTTTCACGTATTGCATGTTTACCTGTCCATCTTTGTCAATCATTTCGGCCAAGTATGATACGGCCTGCGATAGCTGATATGATCCGGTAAAAAATATGTATAATTCTTTCTCGGTCAGTTCAGGAAAATCTAAAATGTCATTGCATGTTATGTTTTGAAAAATAACTTTCTTACGAAGCCAGCCTTTCTCTTCTACTTCAGTAGCCAAAGTTTTTTCAAGATTTTTCCTGACTCTCATTC
>UCOH01006621.1:0-40020 GCA_900474275.1 Synergus japonicus
CTGTACAGCTTTTTTTGCTATGAAAAATCCGAAAAATCTGCGGCTGTTGATCCGGTATTCGAACACCCGAATACATATTTCTATGCCTTGACCCTAATAACTAATCCCCGCGGCTAACTTTGCAGATGGTATATTGTACAAAAATCCCGGTAAAGTCTCACAAAAGACAGAGCCGGTGTGATACTTATTCCTTTAAAAATTCCTATAATAGGATCCTATGAAGGAAACCATATAGGAATTTTCAGTAGGGATATACATGAACCTGTATAGGAATAATTTTAATTTCTAAAAATTTATAGGACCCTGCAAAGTTTCCTACACAGGAAACTATACATTTAATTGGGATACATGCAGAGGATCTTGCACAGTTTCCCCTGCTGAGTAATTTAGTCTGGAGCATAGGAACCTTTATAGGAAATAAAAGGTAAAGGATCCTACATGGGAACCGTCTTTCAATATGTATACGTACCAATTTTCTGTATGATCAGGAAACTACACAGAAACCTACATAGGATCCCTGTCTCATTCCTTGAAGGAGGCACATATCAGAAACTATATGGGAACTCTCATAGGAATATGTGCAGGTTATTCCTTTAAAAATTCTTATAATATGATCCTATGAAGGAAACCATATAGGAATTTTCAGTAGGGATATACATGAACCTGTATAGGAATAATTTTAATTTCTAAAAATTTATAGGACCCTGCAAAGTTTCCTACACAGGAAACTATACATTTAATTGGGATACATGCAGAGGATCTTGCACAGTTTCCCCTGCTGAGTAATTTAGTCTGGAGCATAGGAACCTTTATAGGAAATAAAAGGTAAAGGATCCTACATGGGAACCGTCTTTCAATATGTATACGTACCAATTTTCTGTATGATCAGGAAACTACACAGAAACCTACATAGGATCCCTGTCACCTTTCCTTTAATGACACACACGTGAGAAACTATATAGGAAACTTAATAGGAATATGTACAGTTCTCTTTAAAGATCCATATAATACGATCCTATAAAGGAACCCATACAGGAATTTTCAATAGGGTGAGCACTTTGCTTCCTCATAGAGGAAGCAATAATTAATTAATCAAATCAATTAATGTTAGCTGATACAAAGAAAAAAAATTTTCTTTGTATCAGCCTTAAATTTTAATGATTTGAGAATCTATATTCGACAAATTCATTTTCGAAAATTACAATAAAGCCAGAGAAAGCATAACCATAAAGTAGTATAAGGAGACCGTACGCCATGTATTAGACATGACCCCAAATCATGGTCCCTCTTCCTCGGACGACAGACGATAACAGCCAGACTTTTGACTATAGTCAAAAGACGACAGACTATAAGCTATAACAGCCAGACTTTTGACTATAGTCAAAAGTAATTCCCCCATTTTCCGCCCGTGGCGCTCTTGTAGCTAAAGCAATGAAAATCCGAGGAAGAGGGACCGTGATTGTGGGGCGGCTTTTCACCAGTAAATGCACAGGCGTTGGGTCTCCTTATACTACTTCATGAACATAACTTTCTTATTTTTCAATGAAATGTATTAATCTTATAGGTCAATTGATTCGTTTGGTACAAGGAATCTTTTTTCTCCTGACATCTGCTTTCAATTTTGATTATTTGAGAAGTTATAGGCGAAAAATGAGTTTCACTTAAATTATAAAAGTACGTAAAACTTTTAAAATTAAATATTTTGTTAAACCCTTGTAAGACATTCAATTAGGTATATAGTGGAATAATAATGCAAAATTTCAGTAATTTATCTCCATGTTTTCAAGATATATTGTCCTTGAAATATGTTAAAAAAGAAAACTTTTTTGTAAACTGGATTTTGTCACCACTACAAAGCTTCCTCTATGAGGAAGCAAAATAATGAAAGAAGAAGAGAACATTATTAACTTTCACAAAAGTGATTTGGAAAGCTTTCTTGTGTTGGATCAAAGCTTAAATACCGATGTGGCATTGGTAAAAAAAACTGGTGAGAATTAATCGTGAGTTTGTACAATTCTATATTATGTTTATTCTAATCAGGAGATTTTCTTCGGTTCTTCTGTGTTTCCAATATCTTTTCTGTTGCTGTCGTTAGGAGATTTATATTTCGTCTAAGCAATCTGTTTTCAAAAACATAACTTATTTAATATTAATAATTCATGTTTTTAAAATAAGTTGAGTTTTTCTAATAAACCAACAAACTTTTGATTGCAATTCTTCCTCAGATAACAACTGCAAAAAATTATAACCAATATTCTTGGTTTTGCTGAAACTCGAATCACGAGATCCAGTATCTACTTATGCGATTCTTTTTTCCACTGAATTAAATATTTTAAAAATTCATTTAAATACTGATTACACATTCTCAAATTATATCTCGATCGGATCTGAAGAGATATATTTTTTATCAATGATCAGCCACCGTTGTAGAACGTATCCCCCTGCGTTTGTATAAATTGATGTGGGTTTGCAGACTGATGAGTGATTTCGTAATCAGCTATGCAAACGAACTTAGTCTCATAAAAATGGCGTTTTCTGTAATGGCGCCAGATGAGTTTTTGCTCGTAAATGTTTCGCGTGAAATACATTCTAATATAATAGCCAATGCACATTGGTGCAGTTTCCACAGCCATGAATGATCAAAGCGCTTAAACGATCTGCCAGTATATTATTATACTCCACTAACGTGCATTAGTAGCTTATGATCGCTAATGATAAGTGCCACGTTTGCTTGCATGAAATTGCGGTTTGATTGAACTTTTATAGAACAGAAATAGCAGTAGCTGGAATCGAGAACGTAGCGAAATGAGTTTTATGTGTCTTCTGTTCTTAGAATTGAAGTAGCAGCTAAATGCTTATATATAGCGAAAGTGGATAAAAATCTTTTCATAAAAAAAATCGTACATTATGGATACATATGATTCTTGTGAATATGAATGGGAATAGAAAATTAATAAACCTACTGAAAGATTTTTTAAATTAATAAGGATAAATTGTATAGAATTAATATGTCCAATAATTCACTGCAAAACAAGGATTTTACATACGCCATAGGTTCACGAAGTTTCGATAGTTTTATTCTCCTTAGATTACGAATCCGAAGTCGAAAATGCTTCATCACATCTCACGCAATTAGGTAAAGTACTCAATACTGGGACAAACGATAATTTCAACCCTAATAGTGGGACACAGTCGTCAAACCAATTTTATTAATTTGAAAATGCCTTTTCATATTAGTGAAAATTGATATTTCTGACAATACTGATTAAAAGCAAGTCATGGAAAATAAACGATTAAAATATGCAATGGTAATGTGGTGACTTTAACGCTCAATTTGGATGAAACCGGAGCCAAAATACAGTGTCGATGAGAGTGATTTAAACAAACATTTCAAATTTTTTATCGAAATGTAACGTAATATACATTTAGATTAGACACTTATCTATGAAATCCAGTTTAAAAATAAACAAAATTTATTATTCATTTTCAAATAATCAGTTATCCCGGTACCCTTAAACGATTTCGTAGGTGACCGTAATTCTGGACAAAATGTCAGCCTTGTCCAGTTGATATAAGTAAAAAAATATAAGTATGATATAAGTAAGTTAATAAGTGATAATTATAAAAAGTTGATGAATGATAGAGATTAAATACACCAATAGATGGACACCCCCCAATAGATGGACAAATATTATTTCAAAAAGTAATTACATTAAATTTAAGAACGAAATTGTGAAGTTATAATTGTTTTTTATGACTACATAAAGTTCTGAGTGCAAAAAATAATTTTTTTACATTTTTAATTAAAATAATAATCAAAAAAATTATTTGACGTCTCGAAGTTTTGCTTCGAGAGCGCTGCCACTATAGTAAACATGTGACAGATAGCCTGTAAACGTCGTTTGTTATTTTTATCAAAAATTAATGGAAAGAAAAAGGTATGTACATTTGATTATGTTTATATTTCAATAACAAAGCTATAAATATAGTATTAAAATAATAAAAAAAATAAATAAATAAGAAAATTTAGCGTCCATATATTTATATTGACTGTTCATCTATTGGAGATTTTGTCCATCTACTGCGGTTTTCGCTTTTTTCTTAAATTTTCCTTTTTTGCAAATTACTACGAAAATTAATAAAGTTTTAGTTATTTTTTTCTAGTTAATTACATATTTTTACATAAATATAATTTATATAAGATTAACTTACTTATATTTGCTTAACTGTCCATCTATTGGGGTATTTACCCTAATTTGTTATAAGTAAAAAGAAAAAAAGGCGAATTCCTCCAGCCGCATGTCCTGATAATAATGTTATGGAATATCTAGAGCTACAATAACAAGAACAAAAAAACAGAAAGAGTAAGATTCCATGACAAAACTAGCTGTGAATTCGATCTCTGGTGTTCCATTTAACTATATTTATATTTTTTGTGCTCATTTTTTGAGCACTTTGTTTCCTCATTATGATAATGTGGCAAATAAATTTGCTTCCCCATAGAGGAAGCATTAACGATATAATCATAATTTTCTTAAACTTCAATAAAATTCATTAATCATACAGGTCAATCTATTTGTTTTGACGCAGGGAATCTTCCTTTCTTTTTCATAAGCTTTGAATTTTCATTATTTGAGAAGTTATAGTGGAAAAATCAATGTTATAAAAATTCAAAATCTACATAAAATTTTTAAAATTTAATATTTTGAAAAATCTTTTAGGACGTTGTGAGATATTGGTGGTTTTCAGTTTTTTTCTTCTTTTAAATCTTTTTGCTTCCAAAGGCGGAATTTCCCGGCGGGCACGAAATTTAAAGACATGTTTAGAATATCCTATAGACGATTTCAGAAACCTAAATTTTGAAAGACGATAGTCTCAAATACGTTCCAAACAGGCCCGGTGAAACGTGAAAAATCCGAGTGGGTAGCACCCTAGCACTTAATGGGGGAGGTCCTTCTTGTTTATCGAAATCATCTATTGGGTTAAGGGGTTATATACACTTGTGTTGGTCGAAAATTTTGTTATTATATTTTCTTTAAGTAAATTCTTTTAAGATTATTCTCTCAAAATTTTAAAGACATCAGAGCACTAGAACTTAAGTTACAGCTGTCAACAGCGCGCTACCTCCAAGTAATCGAAACTTCAAGCGCAATTATCACGGAATGTGATTCTTCAAAAAGGGCCGTTGCCGTGTCCACGATTTCTCAAAACCCATGTGATTGATAAATCTAATTTTTTACAGGCTACTTTATAACAATATTATATCATACTTGGACGAAGGAATTCCCATTTGATTGAAAGAAAACTTTTTTTTTTGGGACTGAAAAACTGAATTTTCAGACCCCTAAAAATCGATTTTTTCCAGAAAATTGATCACCATTTTTGCAAAAATACTTATTTTGACAAATCCTTCGTCCAAGTAGAGTAAAATTATATTAATTAAAGAAAGCTCATGTTTAAATTGATTGCAGATAATCAATTTTCGATTTATCATAGACACCGCGAAGGGTGTTTGAAAAAAGGTGTTTTGGCTCAACGGACGTAGTGTCTACAAATGTCAATATTTTTCATTCAAATTTGGGATAAAATATCTTCAAACATGTACAAACGGATGTGTAGTGGTTTGTTCTTAAAAAAATTTACTGTCTTTTCCAAAAAAATTCGTGAAAAAACCCTTTTTTTCAGTAATAAGTGTATATAACCCCTTAAGGACATGTATTACTTACTCGATCCCTACCTTACCGACATTTTTTCTCTGTAACGCTACGTCTACATTTATTGAGATACCACATTGAAAATTTCTATATTTGAAGCTAAAGCCTTAAGGTACGTTTGTCTGGTCCTAAATATTGACATTTTATTTTTACAAAAATTTAAGACCAGACAAACATACATTAGCATATTTTCTTTAATTTCATAAATTTTCAATTTGATATCTTTATAAATGTAGACGTAGCGTTACAGAGAAAAAAATGTCGGCAACCCGTGCAGAAATTGCCCAACTTGTTTCCAAGTTCTGATCTGGGCCCGATCGGATTTTCCACACGTGGCCGTAAGAGGGCAGATGGTGTGGCTCCGGACGGAACCACGTCGGACTAAGTAAAATTAGGTTTGACGCGTTTGACAGGTCAACTTTTGCGTTAGTTTGATATAATAAATTATTATTATAAATAATAATAATGATTATTATAAGGGGCTGTTCAAGTATTACGTAAGCACTTTTAAGATCATTTTCAACCCTCCCTCCCCTTTCTGTAATTTATTCTTTTATATATATAATAATCACTCTATTAATTTAAAATATGACATCAAATTTTTAACAAAACAAATAAAAATTATTTTTTAAAGCAGTCAGATGTGCAGTAAGCGACAATAATTAAACTTTTTTTGGGGGGAAGAGAAATCTTCCGCAAGATCTAAATTTACCCCCCTCTCTCCCTATAATAAAAACAATAAGAAATTTACTAGTCCACCCCCTTCCCCCCAAGGTGCTTACGTAATATTTGAACAGCCTCTAATTAATTATAATTATTTAATTATAAATAATAATTATTATAAATAATATAATCAACAGTTCGCATGTTTAAAATAATCGCATTCACCGAAGAAAGGATATTCTAATATTAAGAATATCATATTCTTAATATATTCTTAATAAAATGTGGGAGCACCATCTCGAAGCTTAGGGTAATGGTTAAGTAGCTTGACTCGTGTCCCGTAGGTTCGTGCGTTCGATTCCCCCAGCGTTGCATGCGTAATTTTATTTGTTAAATAAGCGTTCAAATCTATAAATAACGATTAGCTATAAGAATATCCATAATATAACTTTGAATAAACCATATTCTTAATTAATAATTGTCTTTTAAGACAAACAACAGGTCAAGAATATATTCTTAACGAAAGAGAGAATATTTATTATTATTTTACTCTCTGCTTTTTACAGACCTTCTTTAATATAATAAAATTTGAATTTTTAAACTAATAATTTCTTGTTATTTTACAAAATATTATTCACTATTTTCAGAAATAAAAAAGTAGAAGGGGCCAGATATGGGCCAGACCAGGCCCACATTTTTAGTCGCCAGATCTGGGCCCGATCGGGTAGGGCGTTTCATTTCCGGTGTGGCGCTAGACAGATTACCCCATCGGGGCCACATTTTTCCCGATCGGGGCCACATCAGCGCCCTAGCAAAATTTCTGCACGGGAAAGTATGGATCGGGTAAGTAATATATGTCCTTAAGGAATAGAAAAAAAACGTAGTAATAATGTAATGAACTCAAATATTATTGTTTATTTGTTTAACTTTTTTTTTTGCTTGGAATTCCGGCTGGGTAGTGCTACCCATCCTACCCACCCTATACACCATCCCTGGTTCCAAATACGTCCTAAAAACGTCTTTTGAAAATTATATGTTTCTAGAACGTTGCAGTTTGTAGAACTATTGCAGTCATTTCACAACTTTTAAAGATAAATTAGCTCAAAACATATGTAAAACAATTTAGATTACGAAATAATTTAACAATATACTACCTTTTGCACTATATCGCACATTATTGATTTTACATTATTTTCCATGTGAATACAGCACGAATTAATATTAATAATGCCTGTATATACTGTAACATGATATCCTATCATGTACAAGAAACTAACCTAAAGTTACTAAATTCACTAAATTAAATAAAGTCGAGTACGGAATCATATTTACTCACTTGATTGGGTGGTATTTCCATACCATATTGACCAATCAGATATCTCTTGTGAACTTACTCCGAAACTCAACCAGACTGGGACATCATTGGTCATTGGAATGTAATACTAATTCCAATGTTTGCTTTATTATTTGTTCAACTAGGTGCACTAGGTCCGGCTGGCCCTATTCTATAATTTGGAGGATGAGTTATTTTACATATTGGTCGTTTGTTCAATCTCCAAGTCAGTCACTTAGAAGGAAGCCTCAGCGTATCATCATTTGAATTTGGCGCAGTGTCCATCCATACTCTGTGGTCATGCGGTGGGAGTGAAGTGAACTAAGTGTTGGACATTACTACGGACGACAGCCAATCAGCGTAGCGCACTTCGTTTGCTGAGCGACAGACTCTCAACAGCCAATCGGCTAAGACTTTAATAAGCGTCGCTTATATGTCATCTCCGTCCGCTTGCCGACAAGACGGAAGGCGAAATTCTAATCGCCATTCCGTTCTCGACTATCTTTCATTGTACTCGTGCTGTCAATCAGTTTTTCGAAATTGTTATATTATTGAGAAAGCCCTATTCGTATATTGTTGCTGTTGGATACTGCCTGGCCAAGGAGGTATAATATTAAATAATAAGTGGGAGTAATTCCAAGTGTGGAAATTTATTTAGGCGTTGCCTTTGGCATAAAAATAGAGATTATAATCGAAAGCTCTTCTGAGGTATGTCCTTCGCTTTATCCTTTGTGAATACTCTTTGTTTCCTGACTCCGTCCGAGATCATTTATTATCTTGTTTAGTTGATTATTTTAAAAATCATTATTATTATCTCTTATATTAAATTTGTCGTAATTGCTAAGTTTCCGAAATGACGTATTATATAATTTATGATCTATTTCAACCGCCATTTTGGAAATAAATTAGACAATTGAAATTGCTTTCATTTAGTAGTGATTAACTTTAATGATTTCACATGACTAGTCTATTAAATATTGATTAAACTTATTTCCGAAATTGAGAGTCAAAACTCTAATACCTATTGTATTTGAAATCTAATGATTTAAGTTGTAATGACCATTGTCGTAATTTACGTAAATGGGCGTAGTCCAATCTTGAACTATATTCATTTAATAAATTGATTATTATTTTGTTTATTGTAAAATCATAAATGACTCATTTTCATTGTTAGATCATGAACCCCCTTACTTCGGCCCCTCTAATTGTTGAGTTAGGCTGGATAGCAATAATTATTAAATTCGTTTAAAAATCAATTTAACCTCTTTTGGTTATTTTTGAGAGTATAAAAATAACCTGGCGTCCATAAAATTAAGTTGAGTAAAAATAAGCGCCTAAGCAAAATAATAAATTCAGGTGCCAAGTAACCTTTTGGTAACTTGAATTTAGTTAAAATTCAATGGAAAATAAGCTAAGGGTTATAATATGTAAGAATGTTGTTATTATTACTCTGAACAATAAATAAGAAAATAAATAGTTTCCTGTTATCAAAATTCATATTTTGTTTTTGGCCAAAATTTCGATCGCCTGTTCCATAGTAATAACTAATCAGTTGAGGATATGGCTTTTTATTTTGGTAAATATACTCTAATTCACTTTCTTCTAAAGTTTGCTGTACTTTAGTTAGTTTGTTAGCAGAACAGAACTTCGAATATAAGAGGCAAAGGGCAAGGGAGAAAAGGAGTCACAAACGGCAATCACGAAACTCAGTGCTAATCCAATCAACCACCCCCTTTGAGTTTCTCCAGCCAGCCCTTTGCAAGACTTCCTAACGCTTCTTCGTGATTTGTATTCTCGTCTGGATTTTGTAGTTTCTTGAAAAGTTTTAGATTCATACAATTTTCAACTATCCTACAATAAAATTGTTAATAAAGAAGTAAAAGATTTTCATAGAATTGAATGGAGTACACAACTCAAGAGAAAATTACGAAAAGTTACTTTATGACAAAACTGGATCGTAAGATAATGATTCGATAGTTTCAATACAATTTTTTAGAGTTCAGAAAATTTTAATTGACTTACTTTAAAAATGGAAAGTTACAGAAAGCATAAAACGTGCCCCGGTGGGCACGTCCTAGTCGTTTTTAGGACTTGAAGTTTAAAGAAGCTTAGAACGTCCAAAAAAACATCCTCAGTCATACCAAAAAAACGTCCAAAACATCAGCTCCAATGTTCCAAATACGTCCTAAAAATATCTTTGGAACATTCCATGAATTAAAAATTTTATTTGACCAAGACGTTTTTAGGACGTCGATTGGGCTGACATTGAACGTCCAAAGAATGTCTCAAGGATGTCACTTGATCTTTTGCTCGCTATATTTATTGAGAAATGGTTTTATAAAAAAAATTTTAAATGAAATATACATCGGACTTCATGATTATGTAGCCCCACAAGTAGAACTGAGTAATGGGACGATTTTTCAAGAAATACTTAAAAAGTAAAAACTGTAAGACGAACAGGAGTCGAGACAAATTAAGCCACACCTGATAAATCCTCTTGGGAAAAATCTTCCCAGAAAATCCCTTTCCGATTTAAAAGAATACTTGATTACTTGATTCTTCGAGGTACAATTGAACAAGGCTTGACGGCTAAACTCGTGTCTGGAAATTCCTTTCCGACTTAAAAAGATGTTGTTTACTCTAAAACATGACTGAGACACAGAAAGGTATGTAAAATTGAAACACATCATTAACTATTAAAAGATTTTCACTTCATTGACAGTAAATAAGAACAATTGAAAGCAAAACAAAATAATTGTTTCAAGTTGAAAAATCATACTTTTATGGTTAGATACAAAAAAGGATCCATCGTGTGTTCCACAATAAAACTTGTTTGAGTTTACTTATTAAATATATGCTATTCGAAGGAATCAAGATTTTTCTGCGTTTCGCTGCTTTTCTGTGTCTCCAGTATACTTTTTTATCAAATTTTCGAAAAAATTGAGAATTCTTCACATTTATATTTCAGACTAAGGTGACAAACTCGGTATCACAAGGAAGGATCTTTTCCATCGTTTAAAGGATCACTTCAACGAAAAAATATGCGAGATATATAAAATCGTAATCAACGACTTCGAAAACCCCCTTATACCAATTTTGAAAAAAAAAAATATTTACATATATGTTTAGCATAGTCGTCCGCCACGTAGGATCCGCGATGTTGTTTTTGAAATTTTGTCTTCGGAATCGTAATTGACGACGCAAAACCCGAGACCCGCGAGTAACAGAAATTGACCCATTTAATGAACATTTTGTAGTTTTGGTCAGCTTTTCGCGATTTGGTCCTATCCTGTGTTGCTAAGATTGATAACATAAGAGTAGTTTCTGATCGTTGTTAGGCAATTTATTGAAAATTACTAACTTATTACTGATTATTCTATGCATATTAATAATTCTATGCATAATAATAATAATAATAATAATAATAATAATACTTTGCAGTGTTTTTATAGTATGAATTTAAAGCCACTAAGATAGATGATGTTGCTCAAATATAGCTTTTCTGTGTTAACTTGTAAATCTGGATATCTCACATTGAAAGCGTGTTAATGTTCGCGAATGCGCATTATAGTTGCAATATTATAAGGTGCGAGCTAATCCCGCGATACGAGCGTGGTAAGGGGTCTTAAAGCATGCCGCCTGCTATAAGTCATTTGCAGTAGAAAAAGGTAAAAAAAAGAATAAAGTGAGGGAGAGGAAGGAAGACGATAAAAGTTTCAAGAGAAAGAAACTAAAAGAGAGAAGTGTCCCCGAAAATGGTGAAACCCACGCGGACCGTAATGTCGAGGTTAATATATTTTATCTACTGCCGCTTGGAGTATCTCCCCAACGGGCATTTATATACCGGGTATGGTATTTATGTGTCGCCGCCTTGCCTAAGCGTTTGATATATGAACTATGAGAAGAAGGTATGTAAGCTTCGTTGAGGCCCGGGTCCGCCGGGCCTCAACGAGGTGAGGTTACGAAAAAGTAGATAGAAATCGTATTGAGAGAACGAGCTTCTCGTCAGCACATCGTCTCTACGATTTGCAAGTGAAACGAATCAATGAGACAAGGCTTCAATGTCGTACTTGCATTTATTTTTAATCAATTCCAGAACCAGAAGCTAAATTGAAATAGTTATTTACAGTTCACTTTCACCAATACACTCAACGTTCCCAATAGTAAAGAAATTCCTTTTCTCTATAGTCACATTAATTGCGCATGCGCATTGCATATCAAACGACTTTGAAAAAATGAAAAGTAACTAGGGGGAAGGAATTAATGCTGGATACTGTACATCACTGTATCGTTGATAATTATACCGAATTCAAAATGCTTGTTGATAAAATAGATTAAGATATAGGGTGTCCCACCACCTATACAATTACCGGTAATATGTGATATAGCACAAAAAAAGAAACAGAATAGTCCTCTAGCAAATTTTGATCTGGGCCTTAATTTGGGTATAGTAAAGCTTCAAAGTTGGGCATAATGAACCAATCAGGAGCAAGATTTAGCAACCATTTGTTTGTGTTTCAAGTGTTCAGATAGTGTACCTGTTGGTGAGACACAATTGGTTGCTAAATCTCGCTTCAACAGGCACACTATCTGAACACTTGAAACACAAACAAATGGTTGCTAAATCTTGCTCCTGATTGGTTCATTATGCCCAACTTTGAAGCTTTACTGTACCCAAATTAAGACCCAGATCAAAATTTGCCAGAGAACTTTTGTGTTTCTTTTTTTGTGCTATATCACATATTACCGGTAATTGTATAGGTAGTGGAATAATTGAATTTTCTGTACGCTTTTGATTCTAGATCTAAGACACAAGTTCAACACGTTTTACGAAACACCTTGGAGGAAAGTAAATGATTGCTGCCTCGTTAAAAATGTTCTTAACTGTTATGTATAGATTGTATGTCCATTTAATATGGTGTCAACTGAACACCATATTATAGAGAATTATTTCTGTATTATGTATGGCGCACGATCCAAAATCGAATTAGATTAATTCGATTTTGAATCACACGCTAAATTTTGATCAATGGCAACATTTCTCTAGCGGTTAGTTAACGTGTGCTGCGCGCATAGCGAGCCTATTTCGAGATCACTGTCCACAATAGTTAACAAAATTATTTATTTGACGCAACAAACAATTTGTTGGCACAACAAATTTTGAAAACGTTTCGAATTTTTTTTTATTCATAACAATATCTTTCTAGATAATATTCTTTCATTTATTTTGTCATTTCTCCTCATGTAATTTAATCAGCCTCCAGGCATGCATTTCCTGCCAATTTGATACAATTTCACAAATACACGAATCTAGAATTTGAGGGTTGGGAATTGAAATGAACTTAGAGAGCCAGCTAGAAGCTGAAAGCTAACGGCGTTTGATCCCAGTTTGTCCCTTCGGAGGTCTAACAGCACCTTATGTTCATTCTATCATTGCCATCACTTATACTAATTCACAAACTTATACGAATAGGTATCTAACACAAACGTAGTTCTAGGGAGAGGGAGAGAGAGAGAAGTAAAGAGAGAGAATCTTTAGCAAGCGGTGTCGATCAGAAGTTTCCTCGATAATTGGATCAACCGGTCCCTTTACCTAAGGCAGCGATTTGATTGTCAGATGGTTGTTTCTCTTATAATCAGACTCAATTCGAAAAATTACACTTGCAAAAGATACAAATAAGGTCCGAATGGAATCCTATTTACTATTTTTCAAGGAAAGTCTAGCATTGTCTAGCATTTTCTAGCATGTGGCATTTGTAACATGTGCTGATATTAAAAATTTGTTAAACAAAAGAGATAGAATATATTGTAGGAACTAATACAATATTCTATTTTCTGCGGAGCAATTAGTAATATTTTTGCCATATAGAATTGATGTAAATGTCTCGAAGGGCAGAAGCGCGCAACATAGAGTGGGATTTATGACGAGAATGTGCCCGGGATACGGGCAGATTTTTCTTCCTTAGGTTTTACATTGTTCTGTATTATTTTTAATATTGTACTTTTATAAAAGAGAGGATGCACGAGGTGCTCATTTGCTCACGCGTTGGACGTCACTGTGTTTGATGTATGTTAGAGACAATTTCTTAAAAGTAAATTATTTTCTAAATTCAAATAAATCTTAATACCAATCAAGGAGTAGTATAAAAAGATGTATCTAAGACTGAGAAACTCGATTTGAATTGATCGAACTCTTCCGGAATAATTATAATTATTCTACAAGACTTGATATTCGGTTTATATTTTGAAATTTGTTTATACTTTTTGTTATAAACAATAAGACATATTTAGTGTATACAATTGTTAATTTAAATTAACTGTTTCAAATATATTTTACGTTCACTAAATAAGAAAAAGAAAATAGAAATATTTTGTTTATATTTTGCAATTTGTTTACACTTTTTGTTATAAACAATAAGACATATTTAGTGTATGCAATTTGTTATTTAAATTAGCTATTTCAAACATATTTTATGTCAATTAGATATAAGAAAAAGAACATATTTAGATAAAACGAAGGTTTTTAGAGAGGGGGGGGTAAGCATTTTTCTATGTTGACCTTACGTGGGGGTTACGTGGTCAAAAAACTTTCTTACGTAAGATTATTCCTTTTTGAAAATCACTGAAAATCAAATTTATATATAAGAGGTATTTAAAAAAATAACAAAATATTATATTTCCTGTAATTTTTTAATCTCTCTTTTATAGTACAAAATATTCGTTTGAAAAGAGTCGACGTTTTTATATTGTCTCACGCGATAATATTAAGAAAAAATGTATTTAACAAAAATTACGTAAGATTAGGGGGGTGGGGGGTATCAAAACTTACGGACCCTTACAGAGGGGAGTACGTGGGACAAAATTCTAGAAAACAGCCTTACGAAATTTAAGGTCGGCCCCATATTTGTAAATTTTAACGCATATATAAGAAATAAAATTTCGCACGCACGCGGGGGGTATCGAACGCATGGCCTGCTGGAGCGAGTGCAGTTCCCTAACCATTATCCTAAGCTTCGAGATGAAGGTAACACATTTTTTCCACGGTACACTCAACCATACACAAATATTGAATTATGTCAAAATAATTTCATTAAAAAAAGCTTTTGTGTTAACAATGAATGAAATACGAGGGTCGAAATGCATCTCTTTTATTTAGGACTTATTGTTAAGATTTCTCTCTTGCGATTCGTTGAAACCAAATTTGCTTTTATATTATTACTTAAATACTTCTTTTCTAAAAAAATAAATTCGATAATGAAATTATAAAAAATACGATAATGATTATTAATGAAGAATTTTTTAATTGAAATGTTTGTTATTTCAAAAAAAGCGGGCTTTAGACATTCTTTATTCTCTAAATTCCGAAAAGAATTTTTCTATTACATCTCTAAAGACTTCATTCAAAATTTGTAAATTGCAAAATTTAAACCCAAAATTAAACTTGAAATTTACAATTTACACTATAATAAAATAATATATCATTACTAGAAAATAATAGATTGTTTTTGACTATTCTAAGGGCAATATATTTTTACGAGTTAATATATAAAAAAAAATCTGCCCGCTTACGCGGGCACATTCTCGTGCACGCGTCGCGCTTCGCGCTCCGTGTTGCGCGCTTCGCGCGCTTGCGCGATTCGCGACGCTTGCGAGCGTCGCGACGTTTGCACCTATTTGTTTTTAAATTGCTACAAAATGGAATGGAATGCAAACGAAAGCTAATTTACTTAAGGTTCTATCGACCTTAAGGAGCACATTCTCATCAGGGCACTCGCGCTCCGCGCTCGATATTTATTAAGTTAAACCTCGCGCTTCGCGCTCGGCTTTGTTTAACAATATTTTTCATGACTACAACGAAAACTACTCAGCCTATTGAAAAATGGTTCAAGGGGAACTTGTAGATCTTTTTAAGGCCAATAATTATGTTTCTTATCATTGTCTCTGTATCTCGCGTTATTTGGCTCAAAATTTGAATTTTCGATTTTTTAAGGAAATTCAGAATGTTATTATAGCTATCCTATAGAGTGTTCAAAAAGAAACATTTTTTGTCTTTAGACTTTTTTTCATATCGTGCGTTGTTTCGCTTCTAATTCAAGTTTTATTTCATTTTTTTGGATTTTCAAAATGTTATAAGTCAATTTTTTTTTATCCAAAAAAGTCATTAAGAAAAATTGTTCGTCTTTTTAAGTACTACGAACATCCGTCATTAGAATTTTTTAATTAAAAAAAAAGTGGTTTCAAAAATTTTAAAAATGCTCCAACTTTTTAAATTTTTATCCAAAATGGCTGGCCAACGAACTTGACCTTCATTTTGGGACACTAAAAGAGTATACTAAAGGACAATCCAATCGGTCAATTCTTTCGAAAGTTATCGTGCTAACAAACTAAAATCTGCAGACAGACAGACAGACAGACACATTCGTAAAAACATGTTTTTCGGGTCCAGGGGGTCCCAAAACGTGGACATTTGATGAAAACTGGGGGGTAAAATTTTACACAAATCTAATACATTCTCTCTGATGAAAATGTAAAAACCCAGGTTATTTAAACTTGCTCATGTTGTAAGTAACACATGCCCTTAAACCAACAAAATCTCAGTTTTGGTTCCATTAACACACACACACACCCACACAATTACAAGTTTTTACAATAACAATTACAATTTATTTTTACATTCTTATTAGAGAGAGTGTATTAAATTTGTTTACAATTACAATTACCAATTATAAATTCAGAATAATAAATATTTTTAATTAATAAAAAATCAATAAACCTTCGTCTACATGAGACGAAGGTTTATTGACTCTTATTTATTTTAAAATTAAAAATTAAACATTTTTGAATTTAAATTAAAGGAGAATCTAGTAATGAATTTCTCTTTTATAAAATATAATTTGCGAATATATTATAATTATATTATAATACTTTTCTAAGTTGTTCTTTAATTATATGTACAACATTTTTCTAATTATATTTGACACAAATTATTTATTTTTTTTATAGGGTAAATTTATTCTCTCGAATGAGTTTTCACCTTCTCTATTATATTGGGGATCAATAAAGAGAATTTTTCACGTTTAAAAATTCGCTAAAAGGTACTTCTTTTTTGATGTTGTTCATAGAGGGTGGTTTTTAGGGGTGACGCAGAGAGTTCTTACCCCCACCGTAGAGAGGCATGTTAGTAGCTATAATTTTTGGCGTTTCAAATTCTGGGTAAACACGCCTCCTTTTAGTTTTTCATGTCGATTTTCTGATTTTTTAGGTGTGTTTTCCATAGGGGGTGAATTTTAGGGGTGAAACCGACGGTTTTCACCTTCTCTATTATATTGGGGATCAATAAAGATAATTTTTCACGTTTAAAAATTTGTTGTAACATACATCCTTTTTAATGTTGTTCATAGGGGGTGGTTTTTAGGGGTGACAACGAGATGTCTTACCCCCACCATAGTGAGGCATATTAGTAGCGATAATTTTTGGCGTTTGAAATTCTGGGTTAACTCGCCTCCTTTTTGATTTTCAAGTCGATTTTGAGCCGTACGAAAAGTCGTTTAGCTAGGGGTTGTTTTTCACCCTTGTAATTAAAAAGTTCGTGATTTTTGTGCATATATTGTATTTTTAGGTCACCGCAAACTATTTCCAGCGGAAAAAAAAAAACATTTTTTTCGTCGTTCATTTGAACGTTCAGAACTATTCAGGCATGATATGCCACACTTAGTGTTAACGTAGATGCATGAAAAAGGTCTGAAGAACTGATGATCAAAATCTCCGCATATGACTCCACCGGACTACTTTTTGTGGGGATTTTTTAAAATGTAAGTTTATGCCAACAAGCTAAAAACCATAGAAGACTTCAAGGATAACATTCGAGCCGAAATATCAAAAAAAAGCTTGCTTTTGTGTCACCAATAACGGGCGTCACTTCTTCGATATTGTTTTTTACAACTAGATGAAATAAATTGTAAAAGGGTAAACTTAATAAAAAACATTTTTTTACTCCGAAATCTATTGAGAATTTTCAGTTATTAAATATCTCCTTTGACCAGATTGAGATAGCGCACTATTTTGCAGAATAATTATTCCGGAAAACTTAAATGTTTCCAAAGAATTTGAAATGTATATCTTCTTATGCTACTCCGTGATACCGCAATAATACCATAAAGTTTCAAATTAATAAAATATTCTAGTCCTTATGAGAATGAATTTTCTCAGATTAAGAAAATGTGCATTTGTTACAAGCAAACGGTACCAAATACTTAGCTTTTTATACCAACTCCATATTCTGTTGTCACCATTCGTACCCTTCTTAGATTTGAACCAAGAAAATTGAACCGCTGGCGATCAAAAGGGGATACGCGTGGATTTGAAACAACCACTTTTAATCAATTACTTCAAAAACTACAAAACCTACAAATTTTTGCAACAGGAAAAAAAGATGCGCCTTGAAATTCTCTACAAGTATAAGTCTTTATAATTAAAAAACGAAAGACTTTAAATTAACTTTCAGGACAATACTTCTCAGGCTGAATCCACGCGTACCCCCTTTTGATCGCCAGAGATTCAATTTCAATTTCTGTGTATATTGCAGTGTACTTTACATTTTCAGAAAATTATCAACATGCTTATCAACATAAAGTAACTTGAAGTTATATATTTTATATGTTTTAAATTATTCGGGATGTCCAAATTTTTAAAAAGCTCGATCTCGAATCAAAGTTTCGAATCAAATCCTTTTCCAACACACTAAAATTACAGATAATTCTTTAAAAAGTTAAACATCATTTAGATACCAAATAAGTACCAAGCCTGTGAAAAACCTTAGGTTTATAAGTAGGAATATTTTCTGATTATATTTTGCAGAGGATGTATTTTGAGAGTTATGAATTAAACGCAAAACATTATTGATAAAAAAACTTAATGAATGAGTTAATAGGTGGAAAATGCCGACCTATAGAAGCGTAAACAACGAAAGGAAGGGCTGTTTCGCAGGGGGAAGAAGCCGATTAATCGCATCGGTCGTGATTTACAAACTTACATATATGTATATACTCGATACTCTTAGGAATGACTATAAACATGCTAAGCATGGTTTAATATGCGGTAGCCCTTTAATTTATACCAACTTATTAAATAAAGGCCTTAGGCAAAATACGAAAGTGTAGTAAACACTCCGTCTGATTGTGTTGGAAGATTCGATAAATATGCAGAATCGATACTGTGCTCTTGTTTATTATTTATAGATTTGCGTATATTGATTCGAATGCAATAGGAGGCAGGCTTCGTTGTTGCAATATACTTAAAATATACTCATTTCACTTGTATTTAAAAAATAATTGACAGTCGATAAGACGATCAATTACGGCGAAAAATATTTCACACTAGGAATTCCTTCAATTTTTTTAAGAAAAAAAAAACCGATAAATAGTAAGTTTCACAAGAGCAACGTTCCGCTCTTGTGCTTTGTTTCAATTCTTACGAATTTTCTAAAATTTTTAAAATATGTAGAAAATAACGGTAAATATTATTAATTATGTTCAGTACTTTTTGCATGGGTCTTCCAAAGATAACATGGGCAATTGCCATATTATGAAGTCTAGTATGAAAATGAATCTATACTAATCTCTATATCTATCTATCCTTGCCATACGATTTGTAACTGCGAATATGTGTATACGTATGTAGGATACTTTTTTTATAATATTTATACAAACCCAGTCAAAATTTTTTATCAATGCGAATCATATAACAACTATCAGGCTTTATTCAACATTGAAAAATTGTTTTTTATTGTCTTTAAAATAATACTTCTTTTTCAAAAATTGTGATGATTCTCTTGTTGAACTAACTGTATGTAGAGGAAAATTTGTAGCTTCAAGAATTTTTTCTGTTCTAGCAAAATTTGACCAAATGTAACGTGAGAAAACGCAAGTCCCAATGTTTCTTGACACTTCGATGAACAATCGCGCACATTGCCTGCGGCTATAGGAAACCATTTAACAGACCCCAGTATCCTTTATTTGGACGCGTGGCTGCATCCTTTAATATAGATGCATTCGCTTCACGACGCTCGAAAACGTGCCACGTATTTCCTCATGGGTATTCACTTCGATGATGACCTTCACAGTCAATCGAGTGTTATCGGAAGCCGACGTTTCACAGCAGCAATTTGTGATTTACCCTTTTTAATGTGATTAACCTTAACTTTCATTTAATTGGGTTCATTTCTATTTCTGAAAAGTAATTGTAAAATGTATTTTTTAATATTGTTATATAATATTTATGACTTATGACATTAAACTCAATATTTTATTTTAAAAGTGAAAGGACTCCACAAAATAATTTAATTTTGAAAATTTTTTCAATAATTAATTAAATTATTTTTTTTTATTTAAAGAGAACTTACAGTCTAAGATGAAATTCAAACTACACGCCCTTATGAAAAAATAGTATTGGATAAGTTTCGATTTAACATTTGTGTATGGACATATTTGGCACATTTCAAATACACTGCTCTCTTGCATTCAATGCATGTTGAAGCGGTGTGTTTGAATGAAGCGCGCTTCTCTATATATTAAAATAAGTGTGAATGAGTTATGCAAGTAGCAAAGCCAATCAATAGCTATAATTTGAGCGGAAGAGTGGGAAGCGCGGAGAGGCTCGGTGACAAGCGAGCTGGTGTAATGTCGGAAGTTAATATTCTAATTATTACTCGTTTGACCATTAAGCATTTTAGGCGCTACTCTCTCGAGCTCAGAGGGATTCTGGAAGGTAAAACTTCTTTCAGTCTCATCTCTTTCATTTATTAGTGTATAATAGTGATTGGTTTTGTTACAAGTGTATGTGTTTATTTGTTTCAGTGTGGCGCTTTACTTAGCTTATTATTTTGTTTATATGGGTCACTTATTTATTCCATTGCCTCTTTTGATGTTACTTTAATGCGTGGAGATATTTTGGAATCGAGGAGATCGAGGAGTGAAATGTGCGAACTCTGGAAGCATTTATGAGATTGGGGACGATTGCTGTGAAATAATCTTCGACAATACAGAAATTGTAGGAAAAACCCAACATTGAATAGCAGTTACAATTAAAGAAAGTTTATGTTGAAGTGATCAGGTCATTTCAGCTTAATGTGGCAAAAAGGTCAATAGACCTTGTTCTAAGCTGGGATTGTCATAAGAATTTAGTAAGCGTGATGGTAAACTCCTACTTTTGAGAACTACAGTTTTTAATTATATTGAGGTTCGAATATTTAAGTATAGGCAATCACAATTGATAGTATTATTCTTGAATATTCATCTTTCTTTTATGTCTCAAATCGAATCTTGTACCTTTTAACAAAGAATAATTAATAATTTCAAATAAAGTATGTTACAATAATTGAGTTGATGTTATTCAAATGTTTAGGCATCGTTTATAAAAAAATTACACTGCTCTATTGATTTGAGTCCCCTTGATTACTGTCTTCTGAGAAATTAGGTTCGCTCCCAAATAATGATGAGGGGAGGTGAAGAATTCAGAGGAGACGAGACTCTGCGAGTTCGGCAGTGCTCCGCAGTATCGTAGCGACAGAATGGGAAGTACTCTAAGCGGATAAATTCGTTAGTGTATTATTGTAGAGCCCGCCGAGCTCGCATAGGTAACACTAGTATATACGATCCTGACTTACGACCTGCTCGCTCCCTTGATATTTGTCAACTGACCAACCGAAATGCCACAACAATCAAGGTTCCAGTGTAATTCTAAATTTCTCATTTTCATCCAAGACGTTTTTAGGACGTAAAGTTCAAAAGACGTTTTTAGATCACCCACAGAAACGTCTAATGTTCCAAAAACGACCTAAAATCGTCTTTGGAACATTGTACATTTTTAGAACGTTATTTGACCTGACTTAAGACATTTTCAAGACGTCCTAAAATCGTTTTGGGGCATTCGTGCCCACTGGGTAGACTGAAGCAGAAATTATGGAATTGAAACACATACACTCAACTCCCTCAAATTTCATGAAATCCAAAATAGAGTCCCCCTCAAATTTCACCAAATTCCTGCCCTCTATAGTCACATCAATTGCGCATGCGTATTGCACAGGAAATAATATTTTTTAGCATATTAAACTGCGCGCCAATAGTAACCAATCCGATGCCGAGTGCCATGGCATATGCATTTGAGGGAGAAATGCTGTGAAATTTGAAGGGTTTGAATGTAGCAATAAATAGCGATTCACCAGAAGGTATAAAGAGATAGATGAGGATGGGGAAGAAATTGAAATGGATAGAAAATTGGACATAAAAGAGATATAAGTGCATTTTGATTGACAAGAAGATACAAAGGTATAGGCAAAAATATAAGAAATAGACAGGAATAAATAAGTGAGGCTTGAAAGAGATAAGAGCGAATTGAGCCAGACAAGAAGTTAGAAAAGGATAGCCAAGAATAGACTAGAAACAGGAAGGAATAGAAAAGTGGACTCTCCTAGGCCGGGTCTAGGCATACCTGTTAAAACCAAAAAACTCCTCTTTCGAGCCCATATGCTGCTCGCGGAACCGCCTGTCGGCTTCTTACTTCGCGAGCAGTGGGTTCCTGCTTAAAGTCGCTTATGCGACTCTTCCGTCATCCGTTCCCCGTAAGCACTTGCTGGGGCCCTACCCGTTTATGTTTCTCCTGGAACGCCCATCGAGATCTTTAGTCCTCATCACATGCGTGATGAAAGACTCGACGCGCTGCCAGCACTCCTCAGACTTGAGCATGAGAGGGACCACTGTTTCGGGGGTGAACTCAGCGCTCACCGCCCGGCGCAGGGCCTCTCTTGCCACTTCCCATGCTTCGCAGACGAAGAGTGTGTGCTCCGCATCGTCCACAGGGGAACCGCAGTAGTCACACATCTCTTCGTCTCTCTTTTTGAAGCGTTTCAGGTATGCGTTGAAACAACCATGACCCGTCAACGCCTGCGTCAGATAGAAGCCAACCTCACCGTGCTTCCTTTCCAGCCAGGGAGCGAGCTCCGGGATTAGACAGTGTGTCCATCTCCCCGTCGACTCCCCGCGCCATCCCGCCCGCCATCTCACGACGAGCCTGCGTCTAGCCTCCTTACGGATGGCTTCCTTCTTGCGAGCGTCATCCTCTTCCTCTCCACCGACCTGCGTTAGCTCCTTGCGGAGACGAAAGGTCTCCTCTCTTTCCCTCGCTATCAGGTCGATTGGCGGAACGCTCGCCAGGACCAAAACAGCACTCGTCGAGACAGTGCGGTAGGCTGAGATAATTCTCAGCGCCACACCTCTCTGTGCTGAGAACAGCTTTTTCAGGATGGCCCGGGTGTCGAGGGCCGATGACCACACCGGTGCTGCATATAGCAGCTTCGAATGCACCACGCTCGCAACCAGCCTTCTCTTCGCTTCCCTGGGTCCACCAATGTTGGGCATAAGCCGAGCTAAATTAGCTCCACATTGGATGGCTTTAGCAGTCGCAAGCCGGAGGTGTTCGTCGAAGCTAAGCCTACGGTCTAACTGCACTCCCAGGTACTTCAGACTCCTGCCCCACTGGACTTCGAGTCCGCCCAACACAATCTGTGGAGGTTGGAAGGATCTCCTGTCTGTAACGAGAAGCGCCTCGGTTTTTTCCAGGGCCATTTCGAGGCCTCTGGCATCCAGCCAGCGCTTCACTCGTCTCAGGCTCTCGTTGATCCTTAGCTCAAGGATTCCCACGTCGTCCGAAGCGCACACGACAAGCGCGTCGTCCGCGAAACCAACGATCGTCGTGTCAGCGGGTAGTTCCATTCGAAGAAAGTCATCGTACATGACATTCCACACGAATGGCCCCACCCTCGATCCCTGAGGGGCGCCGCATGTCATCTCCTCTTGGAGGGTCCACGCGTCGCCCGCGTAGACCACCCACCTGTCGCTTAGATAGTTATACATCATTCGC
This sequence comes from Synergus japonicus, assembly GCA_900474275.1. Lineage (NCBI taxonomy): Eukaryota > Metazoa > Arthropoda > Insecta > Hymenoptera > Cynipidae > Synergus > Synergus japonicus. The sequence goes on from UCOH01006621.1 coordinate 23,626, forward strand.
AACAGATAGTCTGGCACCTTCTTACGCATCAGCGCTTCGATGCAGATCCTCCATCTCGCGGAGTTGAACGCATTGCGAATGTCGATGCTGATCAACGCGCAGAATCCTTTTCGCTTACCAGTTCCTTTTCTTGCAAGGTCCACCACCGCCTGTATGGCGTCAATTGTGGACTTGCCTTTGCGAAAGCCGAACTGGTTCTCCGACAGGTCGTATTCGCCCTGCATTTGGCTCTGAAGTCTCTGTAGAATCAAGTCCTCCAGAAGCTTCCCCATTGTGTCCAACAGACATATTGGTCTGAAGGATGAAGCCTTATCTAGAGGCTTTCCTCCCTTTCTGAGGAGGACCAATCTCTGCCTTTTCTAGTCCGCAAAGAACTCCCCCGCTCGAAGACAAGAGTTAAAGGCTTCAAGAAGGATCTCAGGATACACTCTGATCACCTCTTTGAGGATCTCGTTCGGTATACCGTCGATCCCCGTTGCCTTATTAGTCTTCAGCCTTCGACTCGCCGACTTTAGTCCCTCGAGTGTGAAGAGCTCCTCACTACTGACCACGCAGGATCCCCAGTCCTCCCGTGGGAATGATTCTACTCGCGGGAACAGGGTCCTCACGATTCGGCGGACTCGATCGGGTTCATCCAGGCCGGGAGTCCTTCGTCGAGTCACCAATTTCTTGGTAACTATCTTGAAGGCAAGTCCCCACGGATCCTTCTCGACCTCCCCGATCATGTCCTTCCAGCACTGAAGTTGGCTTCTTCTTATGGCCTTCTTGTAGGCCACCTTAGCGATCTTCCATGCTTCACGCAGCGCGGGGTCTCCCTTTGAGCGGGTGGCTTTCCGGCGCGCTGCGTTGCATGCGCTACGCAGGTGTGACAGGGTCTAATAAAGATATTTTCAAACGCTTTTCTTTTCTTTATTCTGGAATATTGGTTTGTTTTTCGTAATGCGGGTGGCCTCGCCAGCGCACCCTACCAGGAAACCCGTACTTCGCTTGAACAATCTTAAGTTTACCTGCTTTAATACAAGGAAATCGAAAACTAGCATCTGTTGGATATTTGCTCAAAAAAATAGCATATGCACCTTTGGAGGGAAACATTTTTTTCTCGCAGCACAACGCGCGAGTGTAACGAGTGCTACACATCTCGCCACGCTCGCCAAAAAACGCCTGTTGTCATCCCTTAATGCATAATTAATATACTATTTTTACTGTCTTGAAGAAACTGTGCATTTTTAATGACACTCTTCGAAATGAGCAATACTTCAGAAAGTTTTCTTTCACTGAGAGCAGTTTTGTCACGCTCATCGCACATAGATGTCAAAAGTGTCCTCATACGAAAAGTTGAAAACGTCAAACCTAGACGACGCAACGGTCCAATTCATATTATACATTTCCCTAAGGAAATATTATTTGATATATTATTGTGTGATTAGAAATGAGAAGAATTGAAAACGTTTTGTGAGTTGATTTCACCGAGAAAAAAAAGTTCGTTATCTGGAAGACTGATTTAGATGCGCAACATGTCCCAGGATCTTATGTTAAGTCCGATCGCTATCGCTAATTGACTCGTGTATACGTGGTTACATTGCTTCTCACTTCGACGACGCGTGCTTAGCACGCACTATCGCCATTCTGATACACGCTCTGCATACAAGGCAGAAATTCCACCCTACCTCAAATAACTATGAGATTAGTATAGATAGAGAAACAGTCAGACAATTGCTACAGGAATTATAATAATGAGCCCCTATGTTCTCGGAGAATTTTCAGATCATTTTAGTGTCACAAAGATATTACAATGAAGTAATAGAATGAATAACAATAAACATTCCTTTCAACAGCTTAGGACCTAAGGTTAAGCCCAAACTCGAGGGCAAAAAAAATTTCTTCGTTTTCTATTTCTTTGATTAATTTCTTTATTCAAAGAAAAGGATTTTTTATGATAATTAAATTTTTCCATTAAAAATATTAATAATTTGAATATATTAGGTACATATTTCAAAAGTTTATACATTGGGTATATTATTATTCCACAAGTGTACCCACCATGAAATTTTATTTTTTCTGATCGAACTCAAACTACGGGAAAGTGTAGTCCTACTAGATAGACTTTTACAAGAACATTTTTCGATTGAATACAAATTGACCAGGATAGGACCTTATTTTCAATGTACTAAACTCCTTTCGTATAAAATAAAGAAAATGTCATCCTATATGTTTTTCATAGACATTTTCCTGACATGTCGAATGATTATAACCATTTTTCCAAAAATTGACAATTTGACCAGAATTTATTAAAATCAATAGTATTTTTGAGACTTTTTTTTTGACAAACGATACTTTTCTTTAGTCTCAAAATAAAGCTCAAGGTTTTATCTTTCGAAGTCCTGAAATACTAGCTTCTGTTTTTTTTTTATTTTTAAGAAATTAAATAAAGATTAATGCGGTACACCAGCGGCCCTCCAGACTGCTGCACTGGGAACGTAACTTGTTCAGGTTAATTCTAGTTAATAATGAATATTTGTTGTTAATACACCGAAGAAAATGGATACTCAAATGTGGATATTCAAATGCAAGATACTGTGGTACAATATCTAGATATTACCACATAGTATCTATTAAAAATAGAAGATACTGTCGTTTAGTATCAATAGATATTCAAATTTGTATACTCAACCGCAATATCTGTAGATAATCACTTTTTACGCGCATGCGCTTATGTTTAATTCGAGGTGATCACCGACTGTCAACAACGCGGCATCAAACTGTGTTACATATGTATATTATAGTGTTATTTTATTGAAATTGTGTAAGTATATATAATTTCTTATATTTTAATAACTAACAATAACTAACTATAAAATTAGACTCTAAATTTCTTGCCAAAATTTAAAGAAAGTATGGTATGTAAAAAAAAGCATAACCTAAATTATGCATGATTCGTATATAATTGCTAAAATTTTTTCCCTTTTTTCAATTTTACATTTTCACATCTTTTGTGCAGAAAAATGGAGCAGTCTACCGCTTTTTGGGACACGTTATCAGCTCCTGGAGTTTTGAAGTCTTCATAGTACAAAGATTCCAAGGTAAGATAAAATTCGAAAAATTGTCAATATTTTCACTGATTCGACAAAATAGTTACATTATATTGTGTATATATATATGAGCCATTCCATACAAAATTTAAAATCAAAATTTTTTTTCGCGCGAAATATTTTTTTTGTATTTTTTGGTCGAAAATATTGTATACGTATTTTTTTATTTCGACATGATATTTAAAATTTCGGAGTTGTGACTTTTCAAACTTTTCACGCTCGAAAAATCTACCTTTAAATAATTGCAAATAAAAAATAAAGTATTCTACTAAAAAAATAAGTGGCTGCTGTAAAATTTAGGATTTTCTCTCAGCTTTTCAATAAGCATTACAAGAAATTCATTAGACCAATTGTTTATAAAAATATGGCCTATTTTTATAAACAAATAATTTTTTTTTTTTTTATTGTAAAATTTACTTTAGACACTTTAGTTACTACTCCCAAAATTTGGGAATGGACCGTTGAAAATTTTGTCTGTAATAAATTTTTGAACTTTAGCTCTCGCGCTTGAACTACGTGCGATCGGCCGATCGTACTTGCTTCAATGCATGGTGCAACTTGTCGCGCCCTTGTATTGCGCTCAACGCGTGAAGTCATTTTCCTCTGTGTGCATTTTAGAAGTGTTGAGCAAAAATTTTTCTAACATGTCAGAATCAAAATTTAAACATGTGTGTTGTAATCCCTTCAACAAAGAACATCATACTGGAAAAGAACAGAAAAAAAAATTTGCGTCGTGTTTTTTCTTCGTCGCTTGAAAAATTAGATTGTTTAATACTTGACGATGTTTTGTGTCCACCATGTAGAAAAAGAGTGGCGGAAATCCCTAAAAATCTTCGTGAGTAATTCAATTCTTTTTCTTATTGAATTTTATTTTTTTATGAGATTTTTCCATTTAAAAGTTATGTTACTTTTTCAAGAAATTAGACTTGGACGTTAATCTTGTTAGTGGTGACAGATGTGAATCTGATCATTCTGATGAAGAAGAGGACGATTGTTATTTATTATATTCTGGCAATTCAGACGTAAGAATAATTCATAAAATTATTTATAAATAATTTTATGAATCATTATTATTATTTATTATTATTATTATTATTTATTATTATCATCAGAATGATCAGATTCACATCTGTTACCACTAACAAGATTAACGTCCACGTCTAATTGTTTGAAAAAGCAACATAAGTTTTAAATGGAAAAATTTAATAAAAAAATAAAATTCAATAAGAAAAAGAATTGAATTACTTACGAAGATTTTTAGGGATTTCCGCCACTTTTTTTCTACACGGTGGACACAAAACATCGTCAAGTTTTAAACAATCTAATTTTTCAAGCGACGAAGAAAAAACACGACGCAAATTTTTTTTTCTGTTCTTTTCCAGTATGATGTTCGTTGTTGAAGGGATTACAACACACATGTTTAAATTTTGATTCTGACATGTTAGAAAAATTTTTGCTCAACACTTCTAAAATGCACACAGAGGAAAATGACTTCACGCGTTGAACGCAATACAAGGGCGCGACAAGTTGCACCATGCATTGAAGCAAGTACGATCGGCCGATCGCGCGTAGTTCAAGCGCGAGAGCTAAAGTTCAAAAATTTATTACAGACAAAATTTTCAACGGTCCATTCCCAAATTTTGGGAGTAGTAACTAAAGTGTCTAAAGTAAATTTTACATTAAAAAAAAAAAAAAAAAATTAGTTCCAAAGTTGGAAAAAAATTATTTGTTTATAAAAATAGGCCATATTTTTATAAACAATTGGTCTAATGAATTTCTTGTAATGCTTATTGAAAAGCTGAGAGAAAATCCTAAATTTTACAGCAGCCACTTATTTTTTTAGTAGAATACTTTATTTTTTATTTGCAATTATTTAAAGGTAGATTTTTCGAGCGTGAAAAGTTTGAAAAGTCACAACTCCGAAATTTTAAATATCATGTCGAAATAAAAAAATACGTATACAATATTTTCGACCAAAAAATACAAAAAAAATATTTCGCGCGAAAAAAAATTTTGATTTTAAATTTTGTATGGAATGGCTTATATATATATTTTCCATCAAATACTATGTAATTTTTAACTTGTAAACATCTAAAACTTAATTATAATAATAAAATTTCTTAATTTATTAAAATTTGATAATTTATTAATTTTCCTGAAAAATTAAAAAAAAAATTTGAATATCACTGATACTCAGGTATACTATTTCAGATACTGTACTGTAAAACCATGGGATATTTGTATTTAGTATCTAAGATACTCACGCATAATATCTTGGATCCTCATTTTAAGTATCTCTCTTTGATAATATGCAGATACTAATTTTGAGTATCTAGATAGCTGTCCCATAGTTAAGTCGCAAAGATACTCAGTCATAATATCCAGATACTACCGTTGAGTATCCATTTTTCTCCGTGTAGAAGAGCTCTATGTATTTTACAGGATTGAGACAATAGTATTTTCATTTCTGAATTATATAGTCACTGTATGGATGTAATTCTATGGAAGTCATTTTAAGTGTACTTTTCAAGCTGATAATCTGTTTTAATTGAGAAAATTGTTATTATGTGCATAATATATCTATTGCTTATTTCTTTTCTCTTTTCTTTTTTTCGGTAGCAACGAAAGTCGTGATGCGACTTCAGAAATTGTTATTATGTATATCTGTTTAAAAAAGAAAAAGATCTTTAACCGCTTAACTGAGAGAATCTAATCATTAATTTTTATCAAATTGCACAGCCTTATGAAATGGATATATGAGTAGAGATTGAGTATAGATTCCCGTATTATAGGGTGGATTAGACACAGTTTCAGATTTTTAAAATATTTATATATTTCTATATGTTCTTAACATTCTATATGTCTAAATGTATTTAAGTAAAATTTAACGAGTAGATTCTCTCAATAAGTATTTCTTGAATAAAGTTATTTCACTTATTGTTACAGAAAATTCAGATGTGTTGAAGTTATTTTACTTATTTAGCGAGATAGTATAAAAGCACCACACAACTTTCATAAGTAAGATAGATTTAAAGGTCCACTTCAAAAGAAAAGACTTTGATCCTCAAGGGCCTTATATTGTTAAAGCCTTGAATTTATTTAGCATACGCTTTTTAACCTAGCGTATGCGCAATCACATTTGGCACACGGAGAGTCAAAAAATTAATATCTAAATTGCTTATGTATATTATACTAAATCGCGTATAAAAATATAAAAGCAGCATCGTAACATGACCTTATCAAAATTCTTCAAGAGAATTTCGATAATGATCGAAGCGACGGAATTGAAGATAAGAGTAATAAAAAGTATGTGTCGGCGTGTGTGAAAAAAGAAATCGAGGGAGGGCATAGCTAGGGGTAGATAATCAAATAACCTGCACGCACCGTATAAATTATCAATCAGGGTGCGATTGTGCAACCCCAATAGAGGGACTCTCTCGCTTTGGTAAGGGTTGTTATGTACCGACATGGGGATTATGGGGTCGTCCCATGAACTGACCCCGCAACAGTTATCTTCCCTTTTCGCGTGGGCGTGTGTGGCTTTGCGCCCTTCTAAGTTCTTATATAATATAAGTGACATATATGTCAAACTTTAAGGTAGGGTGCATTTATTTGTTTATTATGTACTCTCCTCGTAAAAATGTCTGCTGAAGTTAACTATTTTCTAGCATTGAAAGGTGGTAATTTAGGGAAGAGTCGAGACAGGTGAATACAAAAATATTTGGTCTTATAATATTGGTAAATGATAAAGAATAGAGGAAAGTATCACATACTAAATTAAACACAGAATATATTATTTTTTATGTTAGTAAGAGCATGAATTAAATTAAAGCTATTTATTATAACTATATTCCATTCTTTTAAAAAGTACAATAAGAGCCTCTTATGGTACCTTATACATATAATAATTATTAAACTTTATTTTGCTTCAATTCATTCATTAGTAATCCAAAAATCTTGTACAGAAACATTATTTTCTTCAAAAAGTTGTTATTTTAAAATATGTATATTGCAAAAAAACTGCCTTCAAACCGTATTGTATTTATCACATAAGAGACTAACCAGTGGGCATACGTCTCAAAGGTCGTCTTTAGAAAGTTTTAAAAACGTCCTAGTTAATACAGATTAAATTACTTTTCGAAACCGTCCAATACAAAAACGACGTTTTTAAATCGTCTTTGGAAACAGTGGACGGATTTTTAACGCAATTTTTGTCTGATTTACAAAGTGTTTGGAACGTTATGTGTCGACTGATATAAAGCAAACGTATATAAATATAATATGCACTATTTGTATCAGAAACACAGCTTATTCAGATCGCGATCGAACTTTACTGAGATAGAGCGCCAAATGGTATATTTCAAATAATACAAGCACCACGCATTTGTTAATAGTATGACTGTATACGTATTCCGCAAACATACATTTTTCGAGAAAACGCTAAGAACTTTTCGGACAACACAATTAATATTCAGCTGAAAATACAGTTCACGTTAGGTAACTTTTCCCCCCAAAAAATTAGCTGTTTGTAAAATTTTTTGTTTTTAAAATTAAGTTAAACCACCGTTTAAAGATGACGGAGTGGTGAATGAGAAATCTGTCAAAAACTTATAAAATGTGTAAAAATTGGTAAAAATCTGTGGAGTGAACTAATGCAGAAGCAAGAGTGTTTGCTTTGCGAGGTGTGAAAGAGGATTTATTGAACTCGATGTTATTGTTCGACAGTCCTTCTTCCTCTCAGTACTGTGAAGAAAGTATCAATTAATTTTTATTTCTTAAACGATAACCCTATTCTGAAACCTATTGAATATATTCGACAAGATTTGTGTCAATCCATACAAGTTGCTGCACCATTCCATTGGCCTTAAAATTATTTACAAATACTCACAAAAACACCATATTTTACATTACATGAAATTCAAATAGAAAATATATAATTTCCTTGATAAAAACATCACAAAGTGTGATTTAATAATTTTAAATGTCACAGTTGTTATACGCGCTATCCTGACCTACAAGGGCATAAAAAAATGGGTCCCAGTACTTTCCGGACACATTTGTTCTCTCGCTCCCTCATATAGGGACACTATCACTCTCGCACCCATATAGAACCCGATGTAATTGCAGGGTCAGTCTTAGCCCAAACTTTCTCATGATAAAAAAAACCTTCTAGAATCATACAGAAGATCTCAGGGAAAGTTGAAGGGGAGGAGCCTCTTGTGCGATGTCTTCGTGGGGATGAAGGTGTCTATAAAAGGACGCGTTTGTCGAGCGGGTCGAGCCGACAGAAAATCGTCGTCGCATTCTCATCTCTGCAAACTGGAGAACCAGCTTTCTCCAAGGAAACACCCACCTCGACGTTTTCCTGTACCAGTTGAGAAAAATATACACAGCGGTTTTACTCCAAACTACGAAAATTACTTCTCATACAAATCATCTTTTCCACACCTACCTATCAAGAATCCTATTCCTCTCTCAGCCTAACGTAGAAATATCCTCCCGCTAGTTCCTCCACAAGAATATTCTCCCCAAGAAAACTCTAATAAGGACACTTAACTCCGGTGGACGGGGTAAGTCAGTCGTGAGCCCAAAAGTGTAGTCGGCGGTGAGGGTAAAATTCATGTCTGGAATGTTTGTAAGATTTCAAGCGGTCCATGAATATACAGACAATATTCAAACAGATACATATGTGCAGTGTGTTCTGCGCAGCGAATTTATTTATCCCCTCCGCCGACTACGTATTCTGTCTTACCCCCTCTAGAGGAGTTGAGTGTCACTCCACTATATACCTACTTGAATTTCTTACAAAGGTTTAACAAAATATTTAATTTTACAAGTTTTGCGTACTTTTATAATTTTCGTAAAATTCTTTTTTCCACTATAACTTCTCCAATATTGAAAATTTAAAGCTGATGTAAGGAAAATTAAGATTCCTTTCATCGAGACGAATCGATTGACCTATATGATTAATACATTTCATTAAAAAATAAGAAAGTTTTGCTTAATTAATTTAAAAAAAATGAATTTTTCGAATATAAGTTTTTCAATAATAAAAATATGAAGCTGGTGTCAGGTAATAGTCAAAAAGTGACTACATTTGGGCCACGTAGTTTATGGAAGACCCCTTGTTTTAATTGCAACTTATAATCAATTCTCAATTATTTCAATTTCCTATATTTTTCTATTACCTCAAAATTCGATTTTGAAATAGTCCTTTCATAAAACCCTTCGTCAGTATGAAATAAAAATAAAACAATTAAAGATTGTATTCTACAATAAAGAATGTAATTGAGTCATACTTTCAAACTTAGGTTACAGATTCTATAAAAAAGAATTGAGTTAACTCTCGCCTTCAATTTATTCCATTTTACCCAGCACGTGCATCGTGGTAGCGAAATAAACTACCAATAGATTTATTATTTCAAGAATAGCACAAAAGTTACGCCTATGTCGTTTCCCACAAGTAACAATTCTTACAAATATTATTGAATTTAATCTCTCGTTTTTATTAGATTCTTTACCCTTCTCAATCAAGAGAAAAAAATCATCTGATTAAAGTATTGTTTTTAAAAGGTGCATATTTTCAATTCATACAGAAGACACATTTGTTCTTCAAGGAAGCGTTAATTATTCTCATATGTATAATATATATGTTGCAACTTTTTTAGAAGAGCGAATACTATCACGAAACTGTTTCATGTTGGGGTGGTTTAACAAGCAGGGGTTGACATGCGGGCGAAATCTATGACAGGGCAACAACTAACCGGATTTGAACAGATCGAAAGAAGGGTGCGCTACTCGTTGATGACATAATTGGTATCATTCAGGATCTTCTTTTCAAACCACCATTCGCTGCATCTCTCCAATGTGGTCAATTATATGGTAGATACCAATTGATAATATTGAAATAATTATGATTTCCATATTGTTAACTTGGTGATAGGTTTCGATTTCTGATTTTTTTTAAGCGATCAGTTTAGTTTCACTTATTTATTTATTAAATGTACAACTTTACTTCCGTCACTTTTCGATTAATGGCATCAGCGGTAAGTGCCGATTGAAATAGGCAGATAAAAAATTTCATACAATAAGCTTGGACATCTATCAATATAACGATAGCACCACATTAGCGAATTTATGTTTGCATTAGAAATTTATTCTTGATCGAAGGTGTTAGTTTTCGTGCCAAATTGTCGTTATTTGCGGAAAATTTTGATTTTCTGCTGTCATTATGAAGAAAACTGAAGCTTGCCCCATCGAATGCTCTCAAATGCTTAGGGTAAGAGCCCTGATTTTGATATCGAGGATCGACATGTCGGTGGAAAAAAGAAAATTTTCAAAGATACCGAACTGGAGGCATTACTTGGTGAAAACTCGTATCAAACGCAAGAAGAATTAGCAGAATCATTGAGAGTCTATAAAGAAGCTGCTTCTGTTACGAACCAGCTTTTTTGAAGGTATAATGTTATCATTCGATGTTTTTAATTGCGGTAATTTTTAATAGAATTTGTAACGTGGGGGGGCCGAATGAACTGGTAACTTGGGAGGAAACAACAGACCAAACTAACTATGGTTAGTTCGTTTATTTTATATTTATAGTGGATTAGCGAACCTCCTCCTGTCGGGGTACATTACTTGAACTACTATCCTGAAATTTGGGACCTAGGTGAAATAATTAATCATTCGATGCATTTAAATACATCTGACCTTGTTGCGCTGCATCCCTTCAGATTCACTCACGCTTCCCACTCGCGATCTCACCCGCGTCACTCGCGTGCCGTCCGATCTGTCATACACTTTTAAATGTTTGTTGAATTGTAAGTAAATTTATCTTTAAAGTGAGCATGATTGGATATTATTGAATGAGTTGAGATCACTGTATTAGAGGTGTCCACGAGCGGAACGTCGATCACACAACTCTCTCTGATTTCTGTCTCTCAAGTAAGAGGACGTGTAGTGTTACTCTTCAGTATGTAGATTTAATAGTAATAAAGTTTATCATAGTCTTTAAAGTGAACACAAAGTGACACTGCGCTCGATTCTAGTTACAACACCTTTGGCTTATTTATGACGAAGTGTCCACGAAGACACTTGGAATAAGTTGGTCAATGTGACTGGGGTGCTCAGAACTAGAATAACCCCAACTTATTTCTTCGTGAGAATCGATTAATTTTGATGTAAGTAATGTTTTGAAAGAAATATAAACAAAATGCTTTATTATCCCCTTGCCGTTGTGGGCTTAGTAGGGGATGACAAATCACTTCAAGTCTTTCGACTTTCTAGTCCTTCACTCACTTTGACTCACTCCGACTTGTGTTCGCGTGAATCAATTTCTATTTTCACCTTATTAACGACTCATTGAAAAACTCGGACTATTGCGTACTTTGAAACTTTTAATTTCGGACGGCAACCGCGATGAGACGCGCGAGAAAAGACGAGACGGAGCGTGGTACCAATAGGCCCTAATCGCGGACCGGACTTCTTACCGAAGGTAGAAGTCGGCGTTGAATGCTAAAGACATGCAGCTTTGATTTAGCTCGTTGTCTAGGACAAGTATTGGGTATAAGGTATAAGGGTAGGGTTTTTTTGCAAAGTTTGGAAATTTGATTTCGATGACCACTGTGGGAACGGCGGTCAGATGTGGCGTGACTTCAAAATGCTTATGCTGATTTAGCACCGACTTATCATTTTTTTATGGCACGTGTATTGAAAATATTTTAAAGTTAAATTTCTTAATTTGAATTATTACAATTATTATTCCAATGGTGGTCTCTACCAAACCAAACTCATTATTAATATTATCGGAATTCTAATTTCGATGAATTATTCCCAAAATTTGAAAATAGCTAATTATTATTCATTTATTAGTTATAAAATTATTAATGCAATGTTTATTAATAGTAAAAATTGTTAATTAACAATTTGAAGTCACGTTCTGATCGAAAGATATTAGGAGAGTAAAATATATAAGAAGGTATTGCTTATTAAGTTTTAATTGTCGCTGTTGCGGTCTCGATCTCTCATTCTCTCCAATGCACTGTCCCGCGTAATTAGAACTAAGGCGCTGAGGGAGAAGAGCAGCAACCGCGGTCACTGACCATTTGAAAAAAAGAACTTACGTCGATTCTATAAGAAAAGACCATAATTTATTAAATTGCCGTTTCTCATAGAACCCGCCGTAACACTTCAAAGACTGAATCGGAACGGATTTTTAAATCTCATATACCAGAATGTCCGTATATGCTTATACATCGAAGGACAGACCGAATATTCACCGTTATAACTTGCACGTTATAAAAATGACTACAATAACAGGCCCCTTATTTTGCAGAAAGAGGCTCCGTTTAGCTCAATCAATGAAATATCTGGAAATCATATTGGATAAGAAACTAAACTGGGCAAGCATCTGCAAGCGCAATGTAGAAGGCTCATTTCAACCATCTGTTTATGTAGAAGGGCATATAGGAAAATCTGGGTTCTGAAGTCGAAAATGATTCCTTGGTTCTAAAAGCAAACCTACTCTATGCCAACGCTAATAGTGGAACTTATTGTTTGACAGAAGGGTCTTCATCAATGATGATTTCTGAGGCGGCTTATACGATGGGACGCGCTGCTGCTATGAGTTTTTTTTATTGAAAATCGTATTTTTTTTCAATCAAAAAAATTTTTTTCAATCGTATCGTCATTTAGAAATGAGCCGCTTCCGAACACAACCACCAACGATTTTTTTGGCAGCACCGTTTTTGAATAAAGTGCAAAGGTCGTTACGGGACCAATGGTCGGTCTGGGACCACTAGGGTGATTCTCATTTTTCGATTTTCGATTTCTCTTGGTCTTGCCCCCCCTCTCTATTTTGTTATAATGACCAAAAAAATTATCTCCATCAAATTTTGCCTCAAAAAATTGCCTTATGCAATTAAAATGGGGAAAAGTACCGTCCAACTTGAAATTCAGGTACTTTTTTTATATTCCACCAAAATCCTTTGCCTCTGTGCAATTGTAATCTTTAGACAACGTTAAAACACAAATCTAAACGAAAAAATTTTTAAAATGGAGGACATCTAAATTTGAACGAAAATTATAATTTCCACAATTGATAACAAAATTTCGTCAAAGCAGATTTATTTATTAGAATGCACGTGATGACAATGAAGACTGAAAATTTTTAAAAAATTAAGATGGCCACCAATTTTTTTTTCTAATTATTTCTTTGTTTCTCGATCACATTTTTCAGGTGTCAATTGAAAGACTATATTATTGCAAAGAAACATATTTCGTGATGTACGAGAGTCAAAATTTTGAAAAATTAAAAATGACGCCTTATAAAATACTTATATATATAAAGCTTGTGATTGGAAGTAAGTCTCGGAATTTTCGCTAAAGTAAAAGTGGATACCTCATTAGTATTTTCAAAAAGTTACGCAATGTTTACAAATTTAAACAATTCATGAAATACATTTCCGGAAAGAATCTAGTGCTTCTTAAAATTTAAAATTCTTAGTAAAGAGAAATGTTCCCAAGTCGTTTGCCAGAAAGGTCTTCATCAATGTTTAATAAACATTGATTTTCTGCTGTCATTATGAAGAAAACTGAAGCATATGCCCCATCGAATGCCTTGTGTATAAATTTGACGAGATTTTGTTATCAATTATGGAAATTGTAATTTTGGTTTAAATTTAGGTGTCTGCCATTTTGTAAATTTTGCAAAAAAATGTTTTCGTTTAGTTGTGTTTTTTAACATAATTTAAAGATCACAATTGCACAGAGCCAAAGCATTCCGGTAAAATATTTAAGAAATAAATGCATTTCAAGTAACAGTACTTTTCCCCATATTTATTGCATAAGAAACTTTGAGTACTTTGTGGCAAATGTTAATATTAACCGATTTCGCTAAAATTTTTTGGAGTTTACGCCAAAGTGTTTGCGGTCCATTTCTATGAATCGACGGTTGCGGGTAGTAACATCGTTTATCTGACAACTCTAATAATACGGGAAGACAGAACAGTAAAAAGGTACAGCTTGGTCAAACTCTTCCGGACATACATCCCAAATAGTGAAGCGTGGGAGAAGGAGGAGGGAAGAGCCCTCTTTTTAGGTGCAATCTGGTACACAGATGGTTCAAAAAAACTATATTTCAGGCAGAAGTATTTGTCATTCTTTACTGTGCGGATACGCTTCTGAAAAGGTGAAAAAGTCGCTGGCAGGTGTATGGCTGTTCAGATAGCCAGGTGGTTATGGAATCGGTTGGGAGACCAAAAAACTCTTCGATTCTCATTTAGGAGTGCAAACAATATTTGAACCTACTTGGGTCCTATTATGGGTCCCAGAACATACAGGGATCAAGGGCAACAAGAAAACAGATTAGCTGGAAAAAAGGGGAATTGGAGGCAAACTGATTGTCCCAGAGCCCATTCAGTGCTGCTTACCCTATTGCACCAAGCTGATGGTTAAAAACAGGATTGTGCAAGAACAGACCAAAGACTGGGATTTCGACAGACCAAAAAAATTCTGGGCGAATGCCACGAGATGGATATTGCACACTCTATCCTAAATTTGCCCAAACATGATTTAAGGAAAGGATAATGGTGCAGATGTTCACTGAGCATAACCATTTGAATTACTACAAGTATTATACAAGATAGGGTTAACACTTAATACTGCTTAAGGTAATCGAGATAGAGACGATGAGAGGTCTTCGGTCAATGCCCGGTTTTTTCCGGACTCAGACATAAAACCCTCGGGTCCGCTATGCTGGAACCAGAGGAAATTAGGTCGCTACCGGTTGGCAACATTCTATACTTGATATTGTACGCCAATGCGTATAAACAAGACGACATTGCAAACTCACACACATTATATAGAATTAAATCTTTTAGTGGAATTGCTCGGGTATAAATTATAGAATTCGATTCTCGGTAATATTGCAGGGGAATAAATTTCACCACTTAAGTACTGCGTCTCCAATTTCATCCAACGACTGCATGTTTCTTAACGTTTAACAATATAGGCAAACTCAATGGGATTAAAGGGTTAAATCGATACGAGAATGGTCCGATGAACTGTCAACGGTTTAGAAATCCATTTTTTGTTAAGTTTAGTTAAGAGAAACTTTCTTGGAGGGAATGTAATTAATACGTTAGGCAAGGGGAAGACATGAAAATAACGTAAATGGGAGGAAGTCTGGGCTCCAAAACAACCGCCACTGTATTCCATTGAGTCTTAGTTAACAGTTAACCAATGTTTCATTAATTACGCAGGCACACAAAAAAAAGTTACAGTCTTGTTACAGAAAGGTGACCTATATACCCCTATGTTTTACGGCACGCTGAGTCCGAATCTGATGTCCGTCCAATTGACCTTATCGAATCACTATCCAAGTCAACTCAAAGTCAAACCGGTAAATATTGCAAAAAATGCATTTTTGATTACAGATTCGGAAAGAGCGGGAAATTTCATGTCCAGATATGGTATTATCAAATTTTTTAAATCAAGATCTCATAGGTCAATCAGAGGTTATTTACGTTGTTATATATAAAGTATACTTGGTATTGAAAATTAAAGAAAATATAGTTAAGTGAGTCCATAATGAAAGTTTTGGAAAACATAAAAGTTTGTTAATGTAACTTCTGAAGGATTTCTTGTAAGGTTAATTTACAACAAACATAATTTTTTGAAGTAGTCATTACACGTGTACAATATATTTTTGCTTTTACTTCTCGATAGTACAATTCATATAGTTGTTCAAATAACTTTAATTTATCATGCACATGGTTATATGGTTAAGATTTTTTACTATACTTTTGTTTATCAACTCACGTCAAATGAAGGTAAAAGTAGTACGCATGCGGGTGAAATTAATTCAATTATTTTAAACGGTGCTTTCGAATTAATTTTAAGTGACTATACATTATTTGTTAATAACATACAAAAAACTCATTATAATTATTCCGTTTATGTAAAGGAAATTGGGAGCAACTAAAATGACTGTACATTGTTTCTACATAAATAAAAGAAACTGAAAAACTATTATAGGACTCTTAATTCAATTAAGTGAAGAACTATTATACGAATGGGTTATATTTTTGAATGAAATTAAAATAAAATTTTAGCTTAAATGTATAATTGTATACGGCATATTATGCCATATTATGCAGAGGCTCCTGATATACAGTTTGCTGCTTTACCATCGAGTATCACAGTTGGCATAGGCACAGGCGCATCTTTTTGCTTCCTCTTTCAAGAAAAGTCCATCAAGTGACCCCTGCCAATTTGATTCTTCAATATATATGTAGTAGTACTCGAGGGG
>UCOH01006622.1:0-11429 GCA_900474275.1 Synergus japonicus
GCTATAGATTGAAATGCAAATAAAAAGATGTAGACGCAGACAGACAAGAGATAAAAAGGGATAGAAAAGAATAGATGAAAAACAGGAAGGAATAGAGAAGTTGAGATTGAAATAGATAGAAGGAATTTTAATTCAGAGGAAAATTGAAAGTGATACAATGGAATAGGAAAGGGATAGATAGGCATATTCAGAGATAGAAAGATATAAAGCAGTGGAGATTGAATGGGACAGGAGAGAACGACGATTGACAAGGAGATACAAAGAGATAGATGGGGATAGAAAAGAGATAGAAAGAGATAAAGAAGTGGAATTGAAAGAAATAGGCGTTGATATGGATTGAAATGGAAATAGAAAGATGTAGACGCAGATAGACAAGAGATAAAAAGGGATAGAAAAGAATAGACGAAAAAGAGGAAGGAATAGAGAAGTTGAAATTGAAATAGATAGGAGGAATTTTAATTCAGAGGAAAATTGAAAGTGATACAATGGAATAGGCGAGAGATATATAGGGATAGAAAAATGCTGATTGAAAAAGATAGGCGTGAATTTGGATTGAAATGAAGATAGAAAGGGATAGAGAAATGGAGATGAAAAGAGATTAAAGCGAATTCAGATTGACAAGGAGATAGAAAGAGATAGATAGGTATATTCAGAGATAGAAAGATATAGAGCAGTGGAGATTGAAAGGGACAGGAGAAAACGGCGATTGACAAGGAAAGAAAAAGAGATAGATGAGGATAGAAAAGAGATAGAAAGAGATAAAGAAGTGGAATTGAAAGAAATAGGCGTTGATATGGATTGAAATGGAAATAGAAAGATGTAGACGCAGATAGACAAGAGATAGAAAGAGATAAAGAAGTGGAATTGAAAGAAATAGGCGTTGATATGGATTGAAATGGAAATAGAAAGATGTAGACGCAGATAGACAAGAGATAAAAAGGGATAGAAAAGAATAGACGAAAAACAGGAAGGAATAGAGAAGTTGAGATTGAAATAGATAGGAGGAATTTTAATTCAGAGGGAAATTGAAAGTGATACAATGGAATAAGCGAGAGATAGATAGGGATAGAAAAATGCTGATTGAAAAAGATAGGCCTGAATTTGGATTAAATGAAGATAGAAAGGGATAGACGGGTGTATAAGGAGATAGAAAAGTAAATATTGAAAGGGATACAAAAAATTGAGAAGGAAATAAAAAGAGATAGACGTGGATGGATTAAAGATAGGAAGAGATAATGAAGTGGGATGGAAAAAGACAGGGGTTGATATGGATTGAAATGAAGATTGAAATTTATAGACGAAGATAGAAAAAAGATAGAAAGGGATAGAAAAGAATAGATGAGAAATAAGAAGGAATAGAGAAGTGGGGATTGTAAGAGATAGGCGTTGATATGGATTGAAATGAAGGTTGAAATATATAGACGAAGATAGAAAAATGATAAAAAGGGATAGGAAAGAATAGATGAGAAACAGGAAGGAATAGAGAAGTGGGGATTGTAAGAGATAGGCGTTGATGTGGATTGAAATGGAGGTTGAAATATATAGACGAAGATAGAAGAAATATAGAAAGGGATAGAAAAGAGGACATTCAAAGAGATAACCGCGGATTTCGATTGATATGGTGATAGAAAGAGATAGAAAGAGATAGAAAGAGATAGACAAGAATAGGGGAGAGATAGAAGGAGATAAAAAGGGATAGGATTTCTATCTCACCATAAAACATCATCTACTTCACTTTTATCTAAAGCTTTCCCATCTTCTGATTTTTTCTTTTACCGATCATAAACCATGTCGGTGTAATTACACTCGAGTCTCTCAAATCTCAACTTCCCAAATGTCAAGTTCGGATTTCTCAAATGTTTCTCAAATTTTGCGTTCGACATCTGATTGGTTGCTTTTGCAATTGATGTGACGCATGCGCAATTGATGACACTGTAGAGAATCAAGAATTTCTTGACATTTGGGAGACTCGAGTGTATTCAAAATTTCAACCTACTTTACAAATAGGTACAAATCTATATCTATTACAATCTTCTATACTGCGAATATTTCAGAGAATATAACATTTGAATAGTTATAAGAATTATGTAGATTATGTGAAAAAAATAACCATTATGAATGTACACTATGCAAGTATTTTGTTTTTATTACAACTGTTACATTAATTCGGCCAGATACATAAGTGTTAGTTATAATCAAATGTGCATATTCAATGTACAGTATTATTTAAAATCCATGTACGGTAATTGGAATGTTGCAAAAGTACAAAAACATCAGGTTTAATCAAACAATCCACCCCTTGTGTAATTATTTCTCCAATATGAACCCCAACTAGTTCACGATCAATAATTAACGGAGCACCGGCATCAGTATCACCACATAATTTTTGTGGATGATAAGTGCAAACTTCCTCATCTGTTATCGGATAATGACCTCTGTATATAGTTTGACACTGCCGATGGTCGATTATTGGCACACCAATTATTCGTAGCTTTTTTGCACGTGACGTTTCAACACTGAAATTGTGGTAAGACAAATTTCCGATTAATAATGCAGTGATTAGGTAGATTGTGTGCCAATAACATGTATTTTATGTAGTTCAGTAAATGATTTGTACAACTTACCGCCCTCCATTAACGCGACTTGCCCAACCAGCAACAATAGCCTGCATATCTGCCAGTACCGGTCCTGTGTGCAAGTGTATGTTCCTTGTATTGGTGGAGTACTTGAAAGGTGGATGAACATAGATCAAGGCAATACCTGACAAAAATGTAGATGATCTACTTGGATTATGACCGTGCATTTTTAAATCTGCTAAATGATGTTCATTAACAAGATATGTAAATGTTGAACCGGAGTAAACTCTGTAATTGGATAATGATTCGGCAGGAAAACATCGTGCAGCAGTGATGGCAGTGTGGGGCGAGAGTATAGTTACTACGCAGTGCAGACGTTGATTTATTTTTAAATTTGCAACGTAAGGAAGGTCTCCAGTATTCGCTAATATTTCTGCATCTGGTCTCCGATCAATGACACGTTTCTGACGGACGAGATGTCCCGATGATTCTTCTGGAAGTTTTTGAAATAGTTAGGTTTTGAAATTAATCTTTGAGTAATAGCTGTTAGAAAACGTTAATTGAGGATAATGCTGATGCAATTATTCTCAATAATTGTATCTGAAATCAATCTGACAGTAACAGCTGTTAGAAAACGCAATCATTAGTTTTATTTTAGATATAGTTATTCAGGACATAGAAAATCTGAAGTTATCAACTTGATTTTTGGTTTAGAAACAAATAATCAGATAATTGCAAATTCCACTTTTGATGCATTCACCAAAATAGATGTTGTGCTATTTTATCAAATGACTACTGTTGTAGGACAATAGGATAACTTCAGTTTTTCTGTAGGTATCCTCTTACTTACCAACATTCTTTTCTAGAATTTGCCCAATTATTCCCTGGGATAAAATTGCACAAATAATCAAAGAACCAAAACATACTTTTTCCTGCATTTTATACATATAAGTTGATTGTACAGTTGAGATTAGCTAATTTTATGTATTTCACTTCTGTACAAAAAATGTGAAGTGAATTTTAACACTTTCGGAAGTGTCATTGTTTATTTCTTTTAGATAAATTATTTTAATGGCAGCATAACTTCTAGTCAACAAATTTTCCACGATAACAATTTTAAAGCAAAGTATTAAAAATGTGTTGCATAAGAATATAGGGTATATAAGAATTTAAAATATTCTATGAAATTAATATTATAAAATCCCGGTTATTTCTTTCTTCATAATTTTTTATAAAATGGATACATTATTTTTTATATTTTCATAAACGCAAATAGTATAGTATATGTATATATATATATTTTTTAATATTATGTTACCCAAAA
The DNA here is from genome assembly GCA_900474275.1 of Synergus japonicus. Taxonomy (NCBI): domain Eukaryota; kingdom Metazoa; phylum Arthropoda; class Insecta; order Hymenoptera; family Cynipidae; genus Synergus; species Synergus japonicus. The sequence goes on from UCOH01006622.1 coordinate 3,901, forward strand.
TGAATTAATAAAATTTTAAAATTTGTTCAATCTACACCGATAACTTTGCATGAAAACTTTTATAGTGATTGTCGAAAATCACTATCGATACTTGCGCTCGACCAATCCGGTGTCCGTTTGTCTCAACCAGATCAGGTTCAAGGTCAATTCAAGGTCAAATCCTGAAAAAATAGTCATATTAATTCAAATTATTATTACTATATATTTTTTGAGTTGCTGAAACCAAATCCAAAGTCCGTTTGATCCGACACGGTCAAATTGAAGGTCATTTCAAGATATGTCTATATATGAATTAAACTTTTTTGATAACGTAACACATTTTTTTATTTTTGCAATTGTCATATCAACCCTCCATACAATAAAATGAATGACCTTGGGAGTTATGTTATCAAAAAAGTTGAGTACATATCTAGACGTAAAATTTCGCGTTTTTTCAGAATCTGCAGTCAAAAATTCATTTTGTCAGAATAAACACATTTAACCTTGAAACGACCTTCAATTTGATCTTGTCGGATTAAACGGACATCGGATTTGGATTCAGCGACCAAAAAAATATATAAGAATAATAATTTGAATCAATTTGACTATTTTTTCAGGATTTGACCTTGAATTGTCCTTGAATGTGACCTGATTGAGACAAACGAAAACCGGATTCAGATTCAGCGACCAAAAAAGCATAAGGATATACTACTCTGGTGCCGGGAACAGGACTTTTTTTTGTGTGCCTGTGTTACCTGTTTAATAATTTGTACACCCTCGCATATTGCAAGTAGGTATACTCGAATTTACTCTTTGAGTATTCTGACACCCAGAACCCTGTACTCGTCACGCCCCTGGAATTCGAGTTTCTCTACATTAAAGTTTTTCACATTCCATCAGCCTTAAAACTTGGTACAAATCCATGTCTTTACAATCTTCTGCACTGGGAATATATGAGAGAATGTAACATTTGAACATTATAAGAACTATAGATTAGGTGAAAAAAAGAAACCATTATGTACAATTGGACATCTTGCAAGTATTTTGTTTTCATTGCAACTGTTACAGTAATCAGGCATTAATTGGCTTGCATAATTGCAAGTCAACGTACAATGTGGCTTAAAATCCAGGATGCGTAATTGGAATGTTGCAAAAGTACAAAAACATCAGGTTTAATGGGAAAATGCACCCCAACTGTATCTATTTCTCCAATATGAACCCCAGCTAGTTCATTATCAATAATTAAAGGAGCACCGACATCAGTATCAGCACATAATTTATATTCATGATAAGTGCAAACATCTTCATCTGAAATCGGAAAACGACCTCTGTATATAGATTGACACTGTCGATGGTCCATTATCGGCACACCAATTAATCGCAGCTGTTTTACATGTTGTGTTTCGATTCTGAAATCATGGGAAAACGAATTTTCGATTAATGATACAGTGATTAGATCGATTGTCTGCGAATTATATACATTTTATTTAGTTCAGTACATGATTTGTATAACTTACCGCCCTCCAGCAACACGTCTTCCCCAACCAGCAACAATAGCAGCCATACCTGTCAGTACAGGTTCTGTGTGCAAAGTTATATTCCTACTATAGACGGAATAGTTGAAAGGTGGATAAACAGTGATCAAGGCAATGCCAGTCAGGAATGCAGATGCTCTAGTTGGATAATGGCCGTGCATTTGCAACCCTGTTACATTATGCTCAGTCATAAGATATGCATTTGCTGAACCGGAGGCAACTGTGTATTTCAATAATTCTGTGTCGAACTGAAAACATCGAGCAGCGGTGATGGCAGTGTGCTGCGAGAGTACAGTTGCTACGCAGTGCAGACGATGTTTTAATTTAATATTTATAATGAAAGGAAGGTCTCCACTCTTCACTGTTATTTCTTTTCCAGGTCTCCGATCAATGACACGTTTTTTACGGACGAGACATCTCGATGATTCTTCTGGAAGTTTTTGAAATAAATTAAGTTTTGAAGTTATTCTTTAAGTAATGTTATCTGAAATTCATCTGACGGTAACAACTGTTAGAAAACACTACCATCAGTTTTATTTTAGATACAGTTATTGAGGACACAGAAAATCTGATGTTATCAATTTGATTTTTGGTTTAGAAACAGATAATCAGTAAGTGATGTTGATAACGAGTTTCATGACTTTGCTGCCACAACACTGGAAGAAATTTCGTAACTTGTAGTGTTAGTTTGGAAAGCATACAGTGGCGTCTTTCATAATATCTAAATTATAAAGGCGACGTTTGATGCCTTCACCAATATAGATGTTGTAAAAAATTATACACATGATAAGGCAAGAGGCAATAATTGACGACTTTCGTCCCTTTCTATGTAATATACTATATTGTACAGAAATGCTCAACGATACCTTGCTAGGTTTTGTAATGACCCAAGTCTGATTTTCATAAGATTCTAATTGAAAACAGGGTTGGGTCGTTACAAAACAGAGGAAAGCTTCTTTGAATATTACTGTATGAAATAACTACTCTTGTAGGACAAAACGATAACTTCAGATTGTCTGTAGGCATCATGTTACTTACCAACATTCTTTTTTATTATTTGCGCAAGAATTCCCTGGATTAAGAAGACACAAAGAATGAAGAAATTAAAACATACTTTTTCCCGCATTTTATACATATAAGTTGATTGTACAATTGAGATTAGCGAATTTTATGTGTTCAACATCTGTACGCAGAAGGTGACGTGAGTTTGAACGCTTTCGGATGTGTAATTTTTTATGTCTTGTAGATAAATAATTTTAATAGCAACATAACTTCTACAGTCACGGAATCCATGATAAAAATTTAGAAGCAAGTATTAAAAATTTGTTGCATAAGAATATAGGGAATATTAGAAATTGAAATATTCTATAATGAAAATAATATTATAAATGTAAACGGCACAACTTCTGCTCATATTTTTTACTGAAATTTATATTATGTAATATTTTCAGTGAAATTATATTAAATTATTAAAGAATCAATGTTATTAGAAAAAATACTACTAATTTATATTTTTAACATTGATATCAATCCTTGTTCAGGATTTGACCGCGGTGAGGAGAGGGGAGCAGAACGAAGTCTGAGAGGGTGAGAAAGGAAAATAGGGGGGGAGGGGTGTAAGAAGTATCTTTTGAGTAAAGACTCGCCATTTTTAGTAGTAATTGAGAATCGTTTATTCGACAGCAAGCTCAAACAAACGTAGACGCCAGAGGTTTGCGTCGCATCCATACATGCCAGGACAGGTCTTGTGTACAAATTTATGTTGCTAGTATAGGAGGAATACACGAAAGGTGGATGAACAGTAATTAAGGCAATACCAGTTGGAAATCTAGATGTTCTAGTTGAATTCTGGCCGTGAATTTGTAACTCTGTTACATTATGTTCATTAAGAAGATATTCATTTGCTGAACCGGAGGAAACTGTGTATGTTGATCATGCTCCGAACTGAAAACACAGAGCAGCAGTGATGGCAGAGTGCTGCGAGAGTATAGTTGCTACGCAGTGCAGACGATGGTTTACTTTAAGATTTGAACATAAGGAAGGTCTCCACTCTTCATTGTTATTTCTTTTCCAGGTTGCCAATCAATGACACGTTTTTGACGAACGAAATGTCTCGATGATTCCTCTGGAAGCTTTTGAAATAAATTAAGTTTTGAAATTAATCTTTCAGTAACAGCTGTTAGAAAACGCTAATGATGATACAATTATCCTCAAGAATTGTATCTGAAATCCATCTGGCATCTAAATTGTGAATTCGACTTATGATGCCACTTCAACAATATAGCTGTTGTGAAAAATGGTACACGTGATAAGGGAAAAGGTAACAATTTTCGACTGTCGGCCCTTGTCATGTAATATGATTTTTATCAAATGACTACTCTTGTAGGACAAACCGTTAACTTCAGATTTTATATAATAGGTATCATGTTACTTACCAACATTTTTTTCTATTATTTGTGCAAGAATTCCCTCGGATAAAATGGCACAAAGAATGAAAAAACTAAAACGTACTTTTTCCTGCATTTTATACATATAAGTTGATTGTACAGTTGAGATTAGCGAATTTTATGTGTTCAACGCCGAAACATAGAAGGTGAAGTGAGTTTGAATACTTTCCAATGTGTCATTGTTTATGTGTTTAGATAAATTATTTTAATAGCAACATAACTTCTATAGTCACCAAATCCACGTTAAAAATTTTAAAGCAAGTATTAAATATATTTAAAAATATTCTATGAAATTATTATAAATGTAAACGGCACAACTTCTGCTCATATTTTTTACTGAAAGTTATGTAATATTTCCAGGGAAATTATATTAAATTTGCAGTCAACTCCAGTAAAGCAGGGTGGTCCTTCAAGGAAAGGGAGGATACAATTTATTTATTCTAATTTGGATCGGTACTCGTCCGAGTACACGAGAACACAAAGGAGGTACCGTGGGTAACCGTAGGTTACACCGCACAGTGGAGAAAAGGATTGGAATAGGATTCAGGGTTTGTAAAAATAAATAGGCTCAATTCAAACGTTGTTCTGAAATCAATTTAACGCCGAGACTGGGAGTCATTATGTATATTATGCAAGTATTATGTGTTTATTACAACTGCTACATTAATTAGGCATTAATTGACTTGCATAACTGCATAACTGCAAGTCAATTTACAATGTGACTATTAATCCAACGTGCGTAATTGGAATGTTGCAAAAGTACAAAAACATCAGGTTTAATGGGGCAGTTAACCTCACGTGTATCTATTTGTCCTATATGAACCCCAGCTAGTTCATTATTAATAATTAAAGGAGCACCGGTATCAGTATCAGCACATAATTTTTCTGGATGATAAGTGCAAACTTCTGCATCTGTAATCGGAAAATGACCTCTGTATACTGTTTGACACCACCGATGGTCCATTATTGGCACACCAATTACTCTTAATCTTTTCATATGTTGCGTTTCAAGTCTGAAATCGTGGAAAGACAAATCATCGATTAATGATGCAGTGATTGGATTGATTGTCTGACAATTACATACACTTAAAATTTCCAATAACATCGTTCGCAATATCAACCTGCATGGACCTAAAATCTCACTTGATACCACTTCGCATGCAAGGTGCCCCGGGATCTGATTGGCTTCTAATGGCGCACAGTTTAAAATGCTAAAAAATATTATCTTATGTGTAATACGCATGCGCAATTGATATGACATTTGAGAAAAGGAATTTGGTTGCTACTGCGAACGCCTCCTGCTTGGATGTCGTTGTTATTGGGATCGTCGAGTGTACGTTTTATTGAAGTCAGTAAATGATTTGTAACTCACTGTCCTTTAGCAACGCGTCTTCCCCATCCAGCAACAATAGCATCCATACCATGCAGTACAGGTCCCGAGTGCAAAGGTATGTTTGTAGTATTGAAGCTATACACGAAAGGTGGATCAACAGTGAACAAGGTGATACCAGTCTGAAATGTATATGTGCCAGTTGGATTATGGCCGTGCCTTTCTAACCCTGTTACATTATGCTCAATACCACGAAAAGTATATGGTGAACCGGAGTCAACTGTGTATAACGATAATCTTCTGAAAGGAAAACAGCGAGCAGCAGTGATGGCAGTGTGAACCGATAGAATAGTTGCTACGCAGTGTAATAAATGATTTTGTTTAACATTTGCAACGTAAGGAAAGTCTCCAGCGTTCACTGGTATTTCTTTTCCTGGTCTCCGATCAATGACACGTTTTTGACGAACGATATGTCTCGATGATTCCTCTGGAAGTTTTTGAAATAAGTTAAGTTTTGAAATTAATCTTTCAGTAACAGCTTTTAAAAAAAGGCTAATGCTGATGCAATTATCCTCAATAATTGGAAAGAGGCAATAATTGATGGCTTTCGTCCAGTGCTATGTAATGCACTATATTGTATAGCAATGCTCAACGGTGCTTTGCTCTGTTTTGTAACGACGCAACCCTGATTTCCATAAAATTCTAATCGAAAACAGGGTTGGGTCGTTACAAAACAGAAGAAGGCATTGTTGAATATTACTGTATCAAGGTCTGTCCACAATGGAATGAATTTCGTTGAAGTTCCACGGCTGAATTAGACGTAGATTCTACAGCCGCTGCGCGCGCATCGTATTGCCAACTGTCATGCATTTTTCGATGTTCACTTTCCACCGTTCCGGTAATTGATACCGGTAATTTGATTACTTAATTAATCTATTAATTAATACTGGTAATCTAATTAATTATTTCGGTAATCTGATTACCGGTATCAATTACCGGAACGACGGAACGTGAACATCGAAAAATGCATGACAGCTGGCAATACGATGCGCACGCAGCGGCCGTAGAATCTACGTCTAGTGCAGCCGTGGAACTTCACCGAAATTCATTCCATTGTGGACAGACCTTCACAAAACGATAACATCAGATTTTCTGTAGGTATCATGTTACTTACCAACATTATTTTCTAGAATTTGCGCAAGAATTCCGTGAGACAAAATGGTACAAAGAATGAAAAAACTAAAAGTAACTTTTTCCTGCATTTTATACATATAAGTTGATTGTACAGTAGAAATTAGCGAATTTTATATCTTCAACGTCTGAATATAGAAGGTGAAGTAAGTTTGAATACTTTCGGATGTGTCATTGTTTATGTCTTTTAGAGAAATAATTTTAATAGCAGCATAACTTCTTTAGTCACCAAATTTTCCACGATAAAAATTTTAAAGCAAGTATTAAAAATATGTTGCATAAGAATATAGTGAATATAAGAATATTCAAAAATATTTTTAAATATTCTATGAAATTAATATTATAAATGTAAACGGCACAACTTCTGCTCATATTTTTTACTGAAAGTTATATTATGTAATATTTTCAATGAAATTATATTAATTCAATTACGAGGCCAAGAAAATAGGAGCCGGAAAGGAAACTGCGAAGGAAGCAAGGAGAACAACCATAGAAGGATGGGAAGAGCAATGGAGAACAGAAACAAGAGGCAGATGGACTGCAAGAATTGTGCGTGAAATGTCACGATGGGTTGGCAGGAAGTACGGTGAGGTGAACTTTTACCTCACCCAATTTCTGTCTGGCCACGGACACTTCAACTTGTACCTGCATCGCAGGAAGAAGAAGAGCTCTCCACAGTGCAATTACTGCCCAAGCGAAACCGACGATGCGGAACACACCTTCTTTGGTTGTGACAGATGGCTAAGGGAAAAGCATCACCTGGAGACGGAACTGAGAAAGCTAAAACGCTTACTCCAGAAAACGTCATGGAGCTGATACTAGAAACCAGTGAAAAATGGAAAGCTATCGCAGGATACATTGAAAAGGTGCTCCGACAAAAAAAGAAAGAGGAAGAACGCAGTTCCTGAGCCAAGCAGCAGTGGATAGCCGAGGCACGGCTTACTGGCCGATAATCTAGGACTCTGTAGTAATGCAATAAGCGGTTCCGGAGTCTTAGGTTGGCAGGAAGAGGATATTGTTTTTACCAATGACTTGATTTTTCTTTCT